>NJDC01058183.1:500280-511601 GCA_002245475.1 Calephelis virginiensis | reverse complement strand
GCCCGCCCCGCTCCCCCCGCACGCCCCGCTCCCCCCGCACGCCCCGCACGCGCCCTCGACTGCACGCAAACAATCGGTAGTTATTTAACCAAAATCAATTATGATCTATTTGCCCAGATAGAATGTGCAAATATTTATGTGACCAGTAGAGATCTATCTTTACAGAGCTGCAAGTTACTTTAAAATTTAAAGACGAAATACATGTAGAGTATTCAGAAGTCAAAGTATTAATAACTATGGTTTTTGGTTAGGTTTATGTGCCCCCTGATATAGCCTTAAAAGAAGCAAACTTTTACTACACACCGGATCAACTTCATCCAGAAGTCCAGATTCTTGGAAGTGTTCCATGTCCTCTGCCTCCCCGTCCTCGTCGCCCTCGTCATCATCGTCATTGTCCTCGTCAGCATTGCCATCGCTGTCGCCAGTTTCAGCCGCATCCAACGTCATTTCACAAACCTAAATAAATATAAGCCAAACAAAATGGTCATAAGTAAAAACTAAGTATCTACACGCCCGTATCCTCGAATACAGCCAACTACTATTTGCTAAAAGTAGTTGGGCGCCACAATGAGATAGTTGGCACACATATCGTCAACTGGACTTCTATCTACTCTCAGACATTATTTTTATTGATAACTAGCTGCTACCCGCGGCTTCGCCCGCGTAGTCTATTTATTTAATATTTAACTCTCCAACGCTACCCGTTGAAATTTTAAGATGAAAAACGGCCTACGTCCTTCTTCAAACTTAAATCTATTTTGATTTAAATATCATGTAAAAAGTATTACACGAAAGAATAAATTATATATTATTTTATATATATATTCTGGAAAGAATAAATTTAGAAAGTAGTGCACTGAGCACAACCTTTCGATAAGGAGTCAACCACGCGCATACCACGCGTTTGTGTCGCGCGGTCTTTAAACTAGAGTGTTAACGTAGTGATTATATTCTATTTGATAGTGTTATATTAAAACTGCGATATCTCTTAAGATTTTTATTCAAATTGAGTGATGTGAAGTGCAATTTTGTTTTAAATTAAATACTTGTGATGAATGACGTGTTTTTTTGGACAAGGATTAACCTTCCGTGTTTATAAAATAACCTTCGCAAATAATGCATTATTTTGAAACAAATTTGGTTAGCATAAAAAAAGGTTATAGTGAGCTAACCTTAAAAGATAGAAATGTGCTGTGGCGGACTTTTTTTTAGGACTTTTAAAGGGGAACGAAACTTTCGCCGTTAACGCAACGCACGCTCTCAATAGGAAAAAATCCCCCGATTTTAAAACATTTATCATTGGTGCTCCAGTCTTATTGATCTTAGCGTGATGATATATAGCTTATAACCTTCTTCAATAAATGGACTTTCTAACACAGAATGTTCAAGCAAACAAACAAACAAACTCTTCAGCTTTTTAATATTAGTATAGATAGTATAGACTTTGGGTCCGAGCTCTTACAATAAAATATAGACGAACTGCTTTTGCAACTTAGTCATAAAAAGCGAGTTTCGGTTTATTTTATTAAGAGAAAAATCTGGAAAATTAATTTGGCTATACTAAACACATTTAGCGGTGACGTAGTTTTGCACGTTTCCATGTTTATATTCTTTTATAATAAGGTTGATAAGTATACTTTTGATTACATTATCGCTATAAAAAGTAGCCTATGTTCTTTCGTTCCTCATTAAGTGTCTAAATACAAAGTTTTTCTGTTATATTTTCAAAAATGACGATTTACCATACGACCATTCATCACCTGTTTTTACCCCAATTTTCGCTATAAAAAGTAGCCTATGTTCTTTCATTCCTAATAAAGTGTCTGAATACAAAGTTTCACTGTTAAATCTTCAAAAATGACGATTTTCCATACGAACATTCATCACCTCTTTTTACCCATTCTCCCTGATTTTTTAGTAATAAAAAGTAGCCTATTATCTTTCATTTATCATAAAGTGTCTAGATACAAAGTTTCACTATTACAGCTTTAAAAATGAGGAATTTACATATGAATAATCATCTGCTCTTTTTAGCCATTCTCCCTCATTTTTTGCGATAAAAAGTAGCCTATGTTCTTTCGTTTATCATAAAGTGTCTAAATATAAAGTGTCTAAATACAAAGTTTCACTATTACAGTTTTAAAAATAACGAATTTCCATATGAACATTCATCCCCTCTTTTTACCCATTCTCCCCTATTTTTTGCAATAAAAAGTAGCCTATGTTGTTCCTCAGGGTCTATTCTATCTCTGTACCAAATTTCATCAAAATCGGTTCACTGGTTTAGGCGCGCAAGCGTAACAGACAGACAGGCAGACAGACAGACAAAGTTACTTTTACATTTATAATATTAGTAGGGATTTTTAACCAATTTTGAATGTGTTTTTCGTTAATGATAAACTGATGTACGTGGTTCATTGTTATGGAGTTATAGTAAAAATTACTGTTATATATTTTTCCTACGCAAATTGTGCCATCCCCGATAACCCTCATAGGGGTTGATTTTCAAAAAAAACTTTTAGATATATATATATATATCTCATAATTTGTATTGCAGAGCATTGTTTCAGTGTCACGCAAAATATTTCAATGGAATTAAATTTCCCATACAATCTTAGCCACCCGCCTCCTTTAACCCCCAATGGTGGTGAATTTCGAAAAACCCTGAAATAAGTGTTTCATAATTTGTACTAAAAAGCATTAATTCCAAGTTTAATGTAAAAATGTGCAATAAAACTATTTTTCTCATACAAACTTTGCCACCCCTTTTAACCCTTTCAGGGGTTGAATTTCCAAAAAGTAATATGCCTATATCCTTCTCATGAATGCAAATTATCTACATACCAAATTTCAGCAAAATCGGTTGGGTTGTTTAAGCGTGAAAAGGTAACAGACAGACAGACAGAAAGACAGAGTTACTGTCGCATTTATAATATTAGTGTGGATTTAAAAATATATTTTAAGTTGCCTGAACCGGAAATCGAAACCGGAGCTTCAAGTAGTCAACGCCAGCATAGGACGACAAGATCACAGAAGCGACTTATCTAATTAAAAAATGTTATGTTCTTTACAACAATCACAAGCAAACAAGCAGACAAATTCATTGACAGTAAGAAGTACATGCCGCCTGTATACACCAAACATGTTAGTGGTTCGTCGTCAACCTCAGCTTGAGATCTTAATTCCTTTTATGTCGAAGCTAAGCGCATTACGTCAGTATTTGCAGTTGACGTGTTCCGGTGCGGAATATAAGGTAGCCGGTAAACTATTTTTGCTCGAAGCCTAACATCTCGGCCTTAGGTTGGCAACGCGTCATTACCATCATTTTGGTGTTTTCAGGCGGCGTGAATTTCTTATCACCTGGAAATCCGTTTGCTGGTTCGGAAGGCAAAAACATATCATAAAAAAAAATAACGAACCGCCTAGCCTAACTGCTCTAATTTTATAATAACTTATTATTATACGACAATCTAAATTTTTCGATTATTCTACAAGACGACTTACGGCCAATATCAATAACCTATCTCCAGATAAAGATAGGCTTTATCGAGTTTTGTTTCTAAGATATTTTTGTTAATTGTTGAAAAAGAACAGCAATTCCCTGGCAACTGATCAAAAATATCATGGTCTCTTATTTTAGGTAGGTTATTAATATTGGCCAGTAGTGGTCACATCGCTGGATCTAAAAATATGTCTATGATTGTATGGACTATCATCTACATTTACAAATCACAAAGGTAAGATAAGCCTTGTTTATCTTTCTTCACAATGTCTCAGTGACATCACACTAACCTTGTCTTCTATTGTCGGCGAGCCTGTCGAGTCATAATGATGTGTGTCTACCCAACCCCCATCAGCATCATTCTCATCTTCTATTACTTTCTCATTATCTTCACAATATTCTATCTAAAATACAAAATCACATCGAATTATATATTTTTTTAAATTAATTAGGTGGAAGGTATTTTTATTTTAGCACTTGCCCTGTTCTTGGGTTAAATTTTTTATAAATTTTAGAGAAAGAAAAAATTCCGTCCCAGACAGGATTTGAACCTGAAACCTTTCATCTCAAGCCGACGAATGTTCTAACTATTTGAGTGACTTGCACAGGCTTTAGATTCCGGCCAAAGGGAAGCGATGCACCTATAAATTCTATCTATAGTGTCTATAGGCCACGGTAGTATGTTACCATTAGGATAGTCGTGTGCTTGTTTGCCATAATGTTGTTCTTATACAATATAATGCCATGGAAGAAATTAATTAACTTTAATATTTAGAGACATTTGTCCAGATACAAGATAAAATACTTGACGTCAATTGCTAATATCAAATCAAGGCGAATATATTGCTAATACGTAGACTGCACAGCATACAGCAAGAAACCCCGCCGCCAAATTTGTAGAAAAAATACAAAAGACGGTATCGACTATTTGTAAAACATAATAAAATAATAGAAAATACTTTGTCACATTAACTTGAATAATTCGAAGAGTAGTGCATTATAAGAATGCAACAATAGGCCTTGGGGCCGACATCAAAATAATAAATAACCATTACATAGCGTATAATCTTATTTTTTTTAACTAACGTCGGACAAATGGTCCATTTCTTCAAAGGTTATGATGCCACAGACAGACGCACATCTAACTTTTAGACAAACTGCAAATATTACGAAACATACCGTAACTTTTAAACTATGACCCATCAGCCACATCCCAGTTCCTTCATTAGGTACTCGTCATCAGAAAATACGAACAGTTACGACGAGTCTAACGAGTCCAAACTAGATGGGATTACCATAAGGCATTCCAGGGACACGTATCCTACCTTCGAGCTCCATCATCAGACCAGCTCAGTTGTACCAGCATTCGTTAGTTTGTTAACTTTTAGGTATGAGACATTTCCAAAAATTAAATAAATAGCCATAGTGCCTCTAATATCCATTGCGATGCTTACGAATATGTTAAAAATGAGCTGATGACCTTGAACCCTGGACAGATCTCCATAATCTATAGCTAAGAACCATCTCAATCACGTCAGCTTTCAGAACAAAGAAACCACGTCAAAATCCCTTTATCCGCTGAAGAATTAAAACGCCACAGAGACACACACTTTTTAGATATTTTTAATATACCTAAACAAGTTACACAAATTGAATCTAACCCCAATCAATCAATCAATCAATCAAACTTTATTCACATGGACCATACAAGTGGTACTTGTGCGCGTCGACATTTTTATATACTACCACCGGATCGGAATCGCGGCCTCAGACTGTGAAGATCCGGCGAAAGAAACTCAGCGGGCTTGTCTTTTTTTAATATTAATAGTTACATTATAAACTAGATAAAAAATACACAATTACAATTTCATTTTAAAGCAAGCAAATTATAGGCCAAAGTAAGCAAATTATAGGCTTGTGCTATAGGTGCTATTCAACAATACTAATACATAGAAATACTTAAATAGATACCAGAATATATTTAATAAGCCCAGACCCGGAAATGCAGACATCTAAATGTTTATCACACAAATGCCTGCCCCCGTCGGGAATTGAACCCGAGCCTCGCGGTTGGTCGGTATAATTAGGCGTGTACACTAAGTACTCCACCAACAAGATGGTCAAATTATGATAAGTTCTTTTTTAACAGAGTGATTCAACGCGAAGATTTATATGTTTAATAACATAAAAAAATTGTCTACCAATGCACAGCTTAGATAAGCTGCCAGTAGACTATATTTTGAGTATTGTAAATGGATTCAAACATATTATTTCAAAATTAAGGCAAATTGTAATGGAATGTCGATTTAATACTACAATGTATAATAAAAGAGTAAGATATCTTTCTACGTTTCTTACTGTACAATCAACATTGACTCTCACATATATACCTACTTGTAACATATTTTGTTTGCCAGCTACACTACATTAAACAAAACTACATGATATGTTACAAAAGAAGAGACAAGATTTAACAATGTATGAATAAATTATTATTAGCTACTGATAAGCTGCAGCTACACTCATTGATAGCAGAGCATTGATTTTGCTTTTATTACAATAAAATCGGGATTGTAATTTACTAATTATTGGTATTGCAATTGAAACAGTATATGCTTTTATTTCACAACTTCTGCATTGGAAAAGAATAAATAATCCTACTTACATATTAATAAATTGTTTCCTACTTAACAGCTTGCTAAAAAGCTAAACAATTTAAAACCTAGGCGAAAAATAAAAATATCTGTATTCCTAGCCCTAGTTGTTTATTAAATTTATGATTTATATTATTTGTAGTTCGATTCAAAAATAGTATTCTTATTTAGTTCAGCTTAGCCCGCTTGCATTTTATTGTTAATATGATGCATTCGATGTAGGTGTACACTATATACTAAGCAATTTCATCTAAAACCGTTCAGTAGTTTGTGCATTAAACAGTAAAAAACATCCATACATCATCTTTACAAATTTTCGCATTTATTTGTGTTTACTTTATATTAATATTTACTCAATAGAAATATCAGACTTCCACTCCTGTTAGGTATCCTGTACCGTTAGGTAATTTGGCTTGTGTAATCCTGTTAGTCCTACTTGGCTTGTGGGTACTATATTTTCCGCCAAAGTTTGTAAGCTACTTTATATTCCTATTCCTTCAAATTGTTCAGTAGGAAAGTGAATAAAATACAAAGTACAAACCTAGCTATATTTCATTAACACATTGTTTGATTTAATTAATATTTTTTGTTTTGTTAGGACATACTTAAAAAAATATCCTGCAATTAAGCTGGATTCTTGACTATGTTATAATTATAAAATCAAGGGTGGATTAAAAACTATTCCGCCTAACACAGATTCAATCAATTCAAAACACAGAACAATAGTACTCACGGAGATTTTAAGTCAAATTTACCCACATAATTTAGTTCAGTTCGGTAGTTAATACACACACACAATAATTAGTTGTGTTTTCATAAAATTTTTAACAAGGCAATCGGAATACTTTCTGCAAATGGAGCAAATAGAGCAAGCCGCCTTATATAGGAGTTGAACTTATAACCTCCTTCTTTATAGGAAGTTGGTTAAAAAGTAGCATTTTGCGCTCCTACTTACATTAGATGCTTGATGACCCTCCATGCAGGTCAATCTAATGGTGATAACTTTTAACTATAAGTCAAAATTACATAGTGTAAAATAAAAATTTAATTTACATTAAATACTACAGTTCTCTAATAATCTAGTATTCTCAAAAACACTTACTCTAAAAAGTATATTTTACTTTTTATTATTTAATCTTGTTATTATTTATCTCTTATTTATTTATCTTTATCTTTTTACTATTTTATTATTTAAGTATTTTTTAGTCATTCATTTTAATGATTTTTTTAGGGCCCACTATTTTAATAAAAATTGCTTCCACATAAAAGGTAGATAGATATATGCTGTTGCAGACTTTAATGAGGATTTTATAAGACAAATAATCTCATAGTACATCCTAATATAATCATAATATACTCATGTAAATTAAACGTTGTAGACAGTACACCGCAAGATAGTTCCCAAAAATATTTTTTTCACCTTTCAAACAAACTAGCTGTTGCCCATATCGTTAATGGTCTTAAATTATAATAATTACCCTCTGTGTGTGTGCCGATTTTCATAAAATCGGTTCAGCAGTTTTTGCATGGAGTGTTAACAATAACAAACAAACATACAAACTGTCACATTTATAATATTAGTAGGATTATAAATATTCCTTATATCTAAGTTGCAGTCTATGTGTTATTATGCTGTATAAACTATATCACTGTAAAGTTTCAACTTAATCTGTCCAGTAGTTTTTGCATTAAAGAGTAACAAACAGCCATCCATCACAAACTTTTGAATATATAATATTAGTAGGATGGAATATCACAAGAACCTATATGGTCTATATATCATAAATATTTTTTAAGGTCTAAATATGTACTTAATTTACTTAACACATTTATCTATTCACCTCACATTAATGCTTATCCTATTAAAAACCTCACCCAAGCCCAATATATGGCTTGCATGGACAGGTGTATATTTCTAGATTAGACTTATGACTAATAAAGGTAGTTTAGAATATTTTGTGTTAATTAATAATAGGGAATTACCTGCTTACAACGTCTATAACATGGAACATTCCTAGTAATAAGAAATTGCTTATCAGGTGGTAGATAGGGTTTGACTTTAGCCTCCTCACCCTTTGCCCATTGCCAGGTGGGACAGTGGTGCACCAAATGGTCTCCTGCAGCCACAAACTCTTCTGGTGTCAATACTCCAGTTTCATGAAATTTTGATTCCTAAAATTATACAAATTTGAGTTAATTATTAAAAATTGATATTGAAAAATTGATATTGAAAAATTGAAAAGATTTTATCTTTTAAGTTTTTATCTTTTTTCTCTGTGGTCTGTGTGGTGTGGATTGCCTCTGTGGTCTAAGCTGTTCGATGTTGGACTTTACTTCATGAGATCTCTGCTTAAATCCCCTGGTGGGACCAATTTTCTAATAAAACCAATATTACCCGGCTATATATGTGCTTGTTGGGTGATAGGTTTGCCACCTATCACATTTTGGCACTTAGTGTCTCTGGTTAGTCGTGGATGCCCTAGTTGTATTTTTGCCTACCTATTTGGGGATATGAGTTTGAAGATATTTAATTAATGAATACTTCAAAAACACAGAAACTTTCAAGTTCTAAATAAATATAAATTATAATTTACTACGGCTGTTCAGAGAATGCGTTCCTGACACGTCGCGATTGAACTGACGACGTAACTTTGTAATGGCGTTGCAGTTGCGATAAAAATATTATTGCTGGTTGTTTACCGTTTTAACAATTGATGAGCATTAAAACAACATTATTATATCAATAATCAATTAATGTTATAATATTGTGCCAAACTGCCAAACAATATTTCTCTAAATCTTAACTGCGCTATTACAACGTTATTTCAGCGCTTCATATTTGTAGTGCTGTGCTAACAATAACAGGCAATAATAGTATCGTAATCTGTTCTTATACAGTTATACTTTATAAAATAATACGTTTTGTTTTCCTTTTTAAGAATTTGAATATAATGGACTATAAGATAACTTTTATTAAATATAAAAATAAAACTACGACCAAACCGAATGCGCAAAAGAAAGTAGCATTTTTATATTTAGGTTTAAAATGGTAACTCCAAATAGCGTTACTAGCATTTTTATACTTATATTAATTAAAAACGGTAACCCCAAATGGCGTTATGGGCCACCATTTTGTGACGCTAAAACAGTCGTCTGTTGTCGTTTCGTGCGCATAGACCACGTTCTTCAAGTGTTTTCGATCTGTTTTTATTTGATTACCCGGCTTTCGTTTAATGGACTGTTTCTGATTTTCAAACTGACATCGGCGCTAAATCGGACTTCGATTGTGTTTTTGTGACTTTTGGTGCATAATAATGCCTAAACGTGAACAAACATTGAAAAGTGGAGCCCGTGAGTTAATCATCAAGCTGCAAGATTATTTTGAGCGGGAGCGGCAAAATGGCGGACCCCTGGTACCTGTCGATCAAGTACAAGAACGCGTCTCTCAGGCGCTTGGAGATAGCAAACGAACGATGACAAATATCAATAAAGAAAAGTTCGGCTCTACTGCCATGGAATATCATATTTTACGTACTCCGAAGAAGAAACGTAGAACTAAACCCGTGATAGATATTGACACCTTTGACGTCAATGCAATCAGAAATCATATATATGGTTATTATTACTATTCCAGAAATGAATATCTCAACAGGAAGAAGCTTTTGGCATCGTTAAGAGAAGCTGGACTGTTTAGCAGGGGTAAAACTGCTTTAACAGAAATCTTAAAAGATATTGGTTTTTCGTATAAAAAAACAGACAAAAGAAAAAATTTACGAGGTTGGATCCAAAAGTTCTAAGCCCGACCAAGAAAATGAAAAAAAAGTGGGTCTAAATTTATTTTTATTTTTCGACATAGTCTCCATCTAGCTCAACACACTTCTTCCACCTGACCTGCAACTTGTTTATCCCTTCGAAAAAAAAAGATTCCGGAAGGTCGGCGAAATAGTCGTTTACTGCGACGTGAAATTTCGAGCCATCCAAGTGTTTTTTTTTTTAAATTTCGAAATAAATGATAATCTGAGGGGGCTAAATTCGGCGAATAAGGTGGGTGGGGCAGCAATCCACAATCATGGATTAAAGACATTGTTTCAAACGAAGTGTGAACAATTGTCTTGATGAAACAAAACTTTCTTACGCAACATTCCCGGCCTTTTTTCTTTTATTTCTTCCCGGAGTCTTCGTAAAAGGTTACAACAATAACTAGAATTTATAGTTTGACCTTTTGGTAAATAATCTACAAAAATAATGCCCTTCGCATCCCAAAAAACAGAAGCCATGACTTTGTTAGTCGACAAAACGACCTTAGCCTTTTTCGATGCCTACATCGAAAAAGGCTAAGGACGTTTTGTCGACTGATCGAGTCTGATCTTTTCCACTATTTGGATTGTTGCTTTGATTCAGGAGTATGGTGGTGAACCCAGCTTTCATCCATGGTAACAGATCTAGACAAAAAGTCCTCGGGATCAGTCTCAAAAAGTTCCAAACAGTCTCGCGAAATTGTGTATCGAACTCGTTTTTGTTCAGCTGAAAGCAACCTCGGGACCCAGCGAGCAGAAACCTTATGGAACCCCAACTCTTCCGTTATTATGTGTTGCACCCGGCCATAACTAATGTTTGTTATCTCAGCTATCTTACCAATGGTCAAACGTCGGTCACCCAGTACGAGATCACAAATTTTATCGATGTTTTCTTTCGTGGTAGAGGATGTAGATCTTCCACTCCTTGGATCATCTTTAATGCTCTCACGACCGCGCTTAAACTCAGCTACCCACTTCTTGACACTGGAATACGATGGAGCAGACTCCCCCAAAGTGCTCACCATATCTTGATAGATGTCTTTTGGTGATAGGCCTTTTTTATTGAGGTACTTAATGACTGCACGGTGTTAAATTTTCTCCATTATTGAAAATTGCGTCAGATTGCTCCAAACAAATAATCCCAGAAAATTTATATTGTGCAGTATCGGAATGAAACTGCGGCCAATAAATCTATATGACACACTAACAAATGACGGTAGATTTTAAAAAGATGTCATAGCTCCATGTAGGTTAGGCCACGAAATTTTGGATCCACCCTCGTATTAGAACGATACGATATAATTTTAAAACGGATAAGTTTTTTGAGACGCAAAACAAATTGATAACTGGGATAATGTCGTGTTCATT
>NJDC01058183.1:480457-493355 GCA_002245475.1 Calephelis virginiensis | reverse complement strand
AAGAATTAAAGAATAATGTGGAAAGTTTAAAGTTGCATTTTAAACCTTTACTTGGTCCATATATTTTAAATACTACAATTACTTTGAAGAAATTATTATTATTCCTGAGGAATTGTAGATTTGTATACGAATAGAATAAATAAAAATTAAAAATGCAATTTCAACTTTCCACATTTTTCTTTATTTGTTGTGATTTCCATGCCATACACAACTTTGGGGGGTGATTATGTAACTCAAAATGGATGAGTGTACATCGAATCGCTGTCAAATGATGTGTTTTGTATTTGCTATCTCCAGTGACCAACAGAAATACAATAGAGATAGCAAACACAAATGACGTCATTTGATGTACACATTTTCAGTTTGAGTTGATAACTGAGATACATAATCACCCCCCTGGACTATACAGACCATTTAAGACTTTTATGAGTGGACCAGATGCGAATCGCAAATTTGTATTTGGTAATAACCAAAAACCAAAAACCAAAAAATGTTTTGCGCTACAAGCTTGCTCAAAAAATTCCCTAATTTTTCGGGGAAAATTGAATGTATATGAATTCTGTCAAAAATAGCAAAAGTCACTGATGAGGCAATAATTTCTTCCAAGTATTGAAAATATATGGACCAAGTAAAGGTTTAAAATACAACTTTCAACTTTCAACATTTTTCTTTAATTGTGGTGATATCCAACACTGATACAATTCTAGACTACACTGACCATTTGAGACTTTTATGAGGTGGACTAGATGCGATAATCGCAATGTTATTTTTGGTTAATATTTGCGCTACAAGCTTGCTCAAAAATTTCCCTAATTTCTCTGGGAAAATTGAATTTATATGACTTCTGTTAAAAATAGCAAAAGTCATTGATCAGGCAATAATTTATTCTAAGGAATAGTAGTTTTTAAAACAAATGGACTAAGTAAAGGTATAAAATGCAACTTTCAACTATCCACATTTTCCTTAATTCTTGTGATTTGCAAGCCTAACACAATTCTGGACTATACTGACCATGTAAGACTTTTATGAGTCCACCTCGACCAGATGTGATTATCACAAAGTTGTATTTGGGTATTATTTGCGCTACAAGCTTGCTGAAAATTTTCCTAATTTTTCGAGGAAAATTGAATGTGTATGAGTCCTGTCACAAATAGCAAAATTCACTGATGAGGCAATAATTTGTTCTAGGAAATTGTAGTTTTAGAAAGAAATAGAACGAGTAAAGGTTTAAAATGCAATTTTCAACTTTTCACATCTTTCTTTAATTCTTGTGATTTCCAAGCCTGACACAATTTTGAACTATACTGACCATATAAGACTTTATGAGGCGGACCAGATGCGATAATCGCAAAGTTATATTTGGTTATTATTTTAACTAGAAACTTGCTGGAAAATTTCCCTAATTTTTGGAGAAAATGTATGTGTTTGAACTCTGTCAAAAGTAGCGATTAACCCCATCAAATATTAATTTCTTCTCAGGAATTGTAGATTTGTATACGAATAGACTAAATGAAGATTAAAAATGCAATTTCCAACTTTCCAGATTTTTCTTTATTTGTTGTGATTTCCATGACATGACAATTCTGGACTATACTGACCAAGACTTTCATGAGGCGGACCAGATGCGATAATCGCAAAGTTATATTTGGTTATTATTTGCGCTACAAGCTTGCTGAAAAATTTCCCCTTATAATTCGGGGAAAATTGAATGTATATGAATTCTGTCAAAAATAGCAAAAGTCACTGATAAGGCAATAATTTCTTCCAAGTAATTGTAGTATTGAAAATATATGGACCAAGTAAAAGTTTAAAATGCAATTTCAACTTTCCACATTATTCTTTAATTCTTGTAATTTCCAAGCCTGACACAATTCTGGACTATACTGACCATTTAAGACTTTTATGAGGTGGACTAGATGCGATAACCGCAAAGTTGTTTGTGGTTATTTTCAGAGTTAAAAAATTACTTACCAATTTTCCAAACGTTTTAGGGAAAATTTAGGAGGCTTTAATTTGATAAAATCAAATCATTTAAGCAATTGCAAGTTCTTGGTTCTTATTTATAATTATTTCATTTTATTTATATATGATACTAACACATAAAACAAAATAACTATTTTACGTTTTTAAAAATATTAAATTTCCCTTATAATTTTAGCCCACACTTTTTTAAATCACAATATCTAGAAATTGCGAACTCATCTGTATCTGAAATATACTGACCAATTAAGACCAATTATTTGATTACTTCATTGGGTCATTATACGGACTTAGGGGTGCTAAAATCTATTTCGTGACCTAGAAATTATTTAAATTACGAATATCTATGAAACAGAGCGTGACCAAATTCAGAAATATACTGACCAATTATGACCTTTTAGTGACCAATGATATGCAATAACAATTTTTTAGTATGTGCAATCAGGGGTGCCAAAACTTGTAAATTGACCTTGAAATATTATTTTTCCATTTTAAGAAAAATCGAGCCTGACCAAATTCGAAAATATATACTGACCATTTACGACCAATTACTGACCAATTATTTAAGACATTAAACATGTAAAAATTCATACTTAAGGGTGCCAGCATCCAGGAGCCCCCTCGCTCGTGGATCGAGCGTGGGTTTAATGAACGTTTTTGGGGTGACGCGCCCGGGACAAGTCATTCCACTAGGATTATGAGGGGAGGGATCTTCGAGCTCGGAGATTGCATCTTAAAGTCGCTCTGAGAGACTGGCTGAGTAGCCGGGGAGGTGACAGTCGCATGAGGGGCGGCCGTCATCTGGGGTTTGACGGCCTGGGTGGCAGGAATTGGATTTGCCACGGCCTGTCTTTTGACGGCAGGCGGCGAGTGGTTCTCCTGGGAGGGCTGGGGAGGTGTGGACGCGCGGGTTGTATGCTTACGCACCTGTTTTTTAAGTACCTTGGACTTTAGTGAAGCCGTCGTCCGAGGCTGATTCGTGAGCGCTGCTCACATATTCGTCCGTCAAAGTGACGTCCGATCGGAGGATGAGTGACGAGGAGTCGGAGTAGCGCCCCGTGAGGCGAGATAGTCGGGGCTGCGCGACGGGGCGGGAGTCGGCGGACGCGGCGTTAGTGTCGCGCGCTTTATTGGGTCCATATTGGTCCCTCAGCAAAAAGAGCGGGTGACGAATATAGAAAGTTCCCTCTGACGGCAAGAGGGGGGACAATCTAACGACGCGGGACCCTACAGGCCCGGTGTGTACCTGCACAGCCCTAATGTGTGTGTAACCTCACGTACGTTTTTCTTGTTTTGGTAGTCTTGCGTCAAGCGACTTGGACAGCGGCTGCGACCTGCTAACGGCAGGACCTTTAGAGAGCAGATTTGTTTTGATTTGATTTGGATGGTTAAGTGTACAACGTATAATGTTTAAATTCAAAATAGACACGCTACGCCAGGCGGGCAATCACTAGAGACAGCCTTGATACAGGCTGAGAAACACAGCGAGAGCGCTCGACTGCTCGGAGCGGAGGCTGGGTGGAATGCACATATTACTTTATAATTTGTGGTGGGATGTAATGCAATTCACTATGTTCTACGGACTTCTTTCTTTAGGTTTTGGCCTTCACGTTAGTATTTTGGCATTATTCAAGTAGAAATTTGCATCAAATTTTATATCAATTTTCATCAATTCAATTTAATAAATTTTCAGTCATAAGTCGTCAGTTAGTCATGTCAGGCTCTTGGGTAAAGCAGTGGCCTCATTACACAAGCTCATGTAATGATATTTGGCGGCAACGAGGAAATACACGATACGCTAATTTTTTCATGATTATTTCATTTGTGCACTTTCACTGAACAAAATTGTACAAAATGCCACCAAAATTGACTAACTTTACTCAGTATCAACACGAAATTCAATAATTATGAAAAAACTTCGATCATCTTTTCTCTCGATGGCGCCAAAATTCTCGCCAAAGAGTATATAAATACTACGTAACTCTCGCTCTACGGACTTTAACACTTTGATTGCCTTGTCGTTATTATTCATAAAAAATATCGATATTTCAATATCAATGTTTTTAAAAATGACACATCGATGTCAAAAATATCGATATTTATGAATAACACATCGATGTTTTTCCGATGTTTAATAAAATATTAGGGTTGACATGCCGCCATATATATATATCCCTGGCTTAATTTTCAAACTACGTATCTCCATTTGGTAAAATTTTACAGAATATAAAAAAAACTGTTTTATTAAATAACCAACAATAAAAACATAGACAAACAACTTATTTTTCATTCAAATATTTTAAATGCTTCTGTTTGTTGTCAATATGATATATTTATACTACAGAGATAAATATATTTTTATACTAGATGACATTAAAATCAACTTTTCGAAAATTTTGGAGTTACAAAGTTTTAAAATGAAGCACGCGATATGCAATGTACCAGCATATGAATAGTGGAAGAATAACGAAATCAGGTAGACAAAGATATCTTATCAAATTTGGTATGAGAAAAAAATAATGTATTAATAATTGTTTTCATTATAGAATTCAAAAACAATCATTTCGATAGTCTACTGCCAAGCAATCGGTTCCTTTCTTGAGTAATAAGAGCTCGAGCTTTAGAAAATAATCGCTCACTGAGTACTGTTGGCAAATATTTCATAGCTAGTTTATATATGGTTTATATAAAAAAAAATAGAGTTTTCATGGTTTTCATATTGTCCTATATTTCTTCATATAACATCGTTCTTAATGAACGATGTATCGATGTTTACTTGTTGCTTAACAAAGAGTATATAAATACTACGTAATATTGCTTAAGGGCAAACGTTCAACACAGCTAGGCAAAAAATTACAAGAGATGGCGCTATTCTGTCAAATTACACGTTTTTATTTATTTCAGTATTATAAACGACAAATAAACTAATTTCATACAAATTTGCGCCTTTTTCCGATTGTTTCTTAAGACAAATGAAACGTATATAAGCCTATCAGCACTCATGTTTTTGAGAAAACTGGCTACAAACAAATTGTTTTGACACTAACATTCATTATAGGCGATATATTATACGTGAACAAAGATTACGCACACACATGCAAGTATTAAAATTGTGGAACTAGGTTCTTAGTATTTAATACCGTATTTCTTTAGATAGTTTAATTTGTAAATGGCGTAGCGGTTAGATAGCCAGATACAACATGTGAGGTTGAAGGTTCGAACCTTGTCATGCCAAGTGCGTTTTCTTTGTCTTTTATTATTATTTTTCTCATTTTATAGCTGTTATAATTTTTAAATGACTCTAAAAAAATCAAGTTCTCGATTAGACTTCGTTTTTTTAAAATTTTTTTTAGGTTACGCGATTACTCGGCCAATAGCCAAAATATTTTAATGATTCGTTTTTATAGAAAAAAGTAATGGTCATGATAGGAAATATGCGCCTCTGTGGTCCAGGGTTCGATTCCCGGGTCAGGCAACAAAAATAAATTTGTTTTTTTCCAATCTTGTAATAATATAAAAAAATGTTGCTCGGGATTGAATATGTGCCCGGTTGGCAATATGCTTGCCGACTATCACATTGTGGGACTTTAGTGTCTTCGTCTAGTCGTGGGTCCCCTGTCTGTGCCTCTACCAGCCTCTTCGGGGATAAAGGCGTGAAGATACTTACTTTTTTTTTAACTAAACATAAAGTAACTTTGCAATTGTTTCGAACTCACAGTTGACCTGTTTTTGTTCTATCATGCCTATGGAATATGAAAAATAAAAGAATGAAAGTTTATTTTAATTATTATTTTATTTATTTTCATTTGTACAGGTTTGTATTTCACAAAATAGGCCAAGTTTACGTTTCAGCTGCTAGGTAGGACAACAGATAGTCTATTCTACTTAGAGGATTCGTACAAACACTAGACTCCAGTTATAAATAACATTTTAATTTTTTTTCACACTCCTAAGAATTACTTCTGGAAGCAAACATTTTTTATAAAATGTACCAAACAAATTTTGAAACCATTGCTGGAGTAAAATTTTCATCTCCCTCAATAACAACTATTATGGGTAGATTTAGTGGTACATAGCATACAAAGTATAATTTTTATCATTTTTGTTACCTTGTACCTGTGGGGCAAAAATATTGTTTTTATTTTTATTTACAAAACACACTAAATATCTGGGAAACTGTAGTACTTTCTCCCCGTGTTGGTCCAGGCTCCTTTGCAGAAGAGAACATCTGCCTCCCTGCCATCAAAGCCGAACATAGTCTAGGTGGTAGAGTTTCACAGTGACTCGTCCGAATTGATACCACTGCCTTACTTATTCCTGCCACCATTACGTCAGTGTTTGCCGTTGGCATGTTCTGGTTTGGAGGGTAAGGTAACCGGTTAACTTACATTTGCTCAAGGCTTAGCATCCCCAACACAGGTTGGCAGCGCACCATTACCACCTTTGGTGTCTCTAGGCAGTGTTAGTTTCTTACCATCAGAAAATCTGTTTGCCTTCCAAAATCACAAAGCAAAATTTATAATTGTATAAATTTATAACAAAATAACTGACTTTTTTCTTATTATACTAATTTAACTAATACATATGCAATGTTAAAAAAAAACAACAAGAGTCTAGAATAGAACCAGGTAAATTTCATTGTCGCATAGCAGGCTTGATTTTCAAGCAATTTCCTTGTGTTAAGTTAGCAAATTTATTCAACTACAATTGTATAAACATTTATTTCTTATATTTCTTTAGGGTTCAGTGTAAAAAAATAATTAATCAAAAATGAGTTTTGGTTCAATGAGTACACCATGAGGTACACATTTGACCGGGATATTTTCCACATTGAATAACCTAATTTACCTACTGTCTTCTTTACTTATAATACAATACTTTGTTTTACCATAAAAAACAGAATGCCGTGGATTGTTTATTTTAATTTATGTAAAAACAACCTTTTTTACATTCTAATCTGCCTTTGATTTATCTATATCACTTAATTAAATTCTATGCATTTGAACCAAGTTTCTGACTTTTGTGGAACACTGAACCTTTTGCATCAGGCAAATTCTCATCATACTGAGTAGTAATAATAATATGTTTGCAAACACTATATAACAATATTTTAACAAAAAAATAACAACTTTTTCTACTTTTAAAACTTAATAACTTTTAGTTAGCTTATTAATTGAAGAGAAATAAAATGATGGAAACAAACTTAAAACATTCTATCTAATACTAAATATTATTTACAATTATCTAACACTTATATATCTTCTATTTACAAACATATAAGAAGGACCACTAGTGAGAAATCAGAATTCTTGTTCTTCTTTTATAGATATGGCTTTCAATACTTTTTCCTAATTTAGCTAATTTCAGGGTATAGGATCACCACATAGTACCTATATATTTTAGTTTGACTGAAGATATTGAGCTACCTAAAAGTAAAAACACAATTTACATGACCAGCACCAAACTTCACAAAAGACAGTTACACATCTGGATTTTCTAAATTTTGCTATTGCTTAATTTTGTTAGATTTTACATATCGAGATAACATTTTCAATAACGATTAGTTGATAGTATTTCAAAATTCAGAATTAGATATTTGATTTGATAGTCATAACAACGTTATCAGCAATGACATATTATTACGACTGTCAAACTGTATAACCAGTACGTATTATTTGTTGCCAAAGTACAACAACAAAAATTTACGACTTGGATGGATTTAAAATATATAAATAATGTTATAATATTACAAAATACTCCTGTGATATTAAAACCACGAGTACTTATATTCGAATTAATATTTCTCCCATGTTTGTGTCATTTAAAACATTCAATTTGTTGGAAATTTAAAACTTACTTCTATTCTAATAATTAGTTAATTGTTAGCTAATTATTAGCTTAGTAGAGCAATTAAATCTGTATTCTCTATAAATATACAAGCATACCATCCTGGCCCCCGGCTTAACTCGACTAAAACTTTCTACACTTACACATTCCTAATGAATGTTTAAATCCACTCCTTTAGTGTGAATTTTAATTCACACGAAAATCGTTTCGTATTTTAGGACTTACATGGTGACTGTTAATTACATATGAACAATTTTATGTATTAGTTTAAGATAATAATGACGCCAACTACATAATGTTATGGGAAAGTCTAACATTTTACATACTGTCAGATTTTACTTTCATATTTATTTACTGTCATATTTCGCTAAAAATGTAACGCTTTAGGAATTGGTATCACTGAGTGCAATTCTAAAACTCATAAAAAATAAGATTTGCACGGCGCCTTTGTACTGCACAAAGCGGCAACGTCTCGATTACTTTGAGTTGAGGCGAGGTTTGGCAACGTTGCACGCACACACTCAAGTCGTATAACTCACACATATAAATGAATTTGCACTAACACATACGTAAATTTAGCTCATTTTATCAGAATGAAATAATATACTATCAGGTTATTAAATTGAATTATATTTGATTTTGCGAAAGTAGGAGCACGAATAAGGCCTACTTTAAGTCATAATGAGTTTAAAATCAACATAGGACATTTTGAAAAAATGCCATAAATTTAGTATGAAAAACGAATCACTATGTTTATGATCATCCATGTATCGGGTTGGCGGGAACGGTCTGAGGGGGAAGGCGCGCTTTTCGAGGGTTCCCTCCAATCTTTAAGCTAAAAATGTGTAATATAATGTAAAAATGTATAATTTGTAAATTAATTAAAGTGTAAATATTACTTAGTTGTGTGTAAATGTGATTTAGTAAATAAAATATACTAGTGAAAGACTATTGTAGAGTTTTATCACGACAGAAGAGGCAGAGGCCTGAACAAGAAAGAAATATAAAGACGAAACTAGAAAAAGACATGAAATATTAAGATATGGGTTTATTACATAATATAAGACTAGTATAAAATATAGAGGTAAAAAAAAGAATATTAAAAATACTTTTTGCACTGTCGTAGAAGTTTTGGCGCCAATATAAAAGAAGATGATTTTGGTGTTCAGAATTTTAGTTTTATAATTTGTGTGAAAATAATCGTAATTCAAGGATGTGACGTACTATAAAACAAATTAACGGAGAAACATAATATGTAAACTTCAAGAAATTAAAACTAAAGACGTATCGAAGGACTCGACTAAGCTTTGTTTTAGTGAAGGAAATGAATTTTAAAAAGGGGAAGAAAATATGTTAAGAAACTGAAGAAATGAATTTAAAATTTTAATATGAAAAAGAATTTATTATTACGGAAGACGTGGCAGCATGGCCTAAAGGTCTTAGCCGGCAAATTAACTTTAAAAAAAAAATTAAAAAAAAAATCATCCATGTATCGTTTGCATAGGTTTGCATCCCTACTTGACATTTCTGAAATTTTGATTGTCTAATATAAGTGTATTATCTATGGATTCGTCGTTCAATTCTTACAAAATTGTTTGATTTTATAAGTTTCGGTGCTGTTAATACTTACGTCGTAATAATATTTTTAAATTGATGTGATTTTATACTTGCATTCCAAAAACATTAGCTTCTAATATTTCTTTTGAAGAGAATATAAATAACAATAACAATGGACGATGTATTGGACGAAACAGTTTCTTCCGAGGATTTGCAGGTTTTTATTGTGACATTAACTAATGAGTCATAGAATGATGTTCAATTTTATCACATCGTTACTTTTTTAGAAATTCGAAAAAATATTTCACGAGCAACTTCACCAGGGCACAGTAACTTCAAAGGCGCAATTCGAATATGCATGGTGTTTAGTGCGAAGCAAATATTCTGCAGACATTAGAAAGGTTAGTTTTGTTTGTTTTCGTACCAAAGAAAATCACAGCTGTCGTCCCCAGTCACTCATACTATTGGCTAATTATTTGTTTATGAATAGCCATAACTTGCATACTTCATAAACTAGAAATCAACATTTGATCATACTATTTTAAAAAGTTCAAATACTTACAAGATAATCTTTGAACTTAATAAAATTTAAATTCAAAGATTATCTTCTTAGTAAAAATAGCCATTTCATCCCCAAAATTGTTAAAAATTAAATTTAAACTTCTTAAATTTACTACACAATTATTTGTTGGGTGGGGTTTGATTGGTTGGGAGTCAGATTTCTTGGTGTACTAACACAGTTACTGACAAATATTGTTCTTATTGAGTTTTATTTTAAGTATTCTGTTATTTGAAAAGTATACAAGCATATGCCATGCTTGGTATCAATATGTACAGTCTTAATAAAAAGAACTTACTACAGGTACTATCCAATCTTAGTACTGTACTTAATATTCCCTAAGTAGTCAAGTGTTAACACAACCAGTGTGTCATCCATGGTCGCAATAATCCTCAGCTACCCTACTTTATTTGTAAGCAACTTCCAAAAAAGGATCCTCATATAAAGAGCTGGGAGTAACAAAAAAACCTTATAGCCAAAAACTAGAAGTTGTATAAACATGTCCTTGAAATAACTAAGAAGTTAAATTATCTGCTGTATTTAATAAAAAAATAATTTAAAATGAAAAAAAGATTTATTTTTGAAAGTATACACAGACTGCATTAGCTCTCTCTTTGATTATGGATAGCAAACTTGGACTCCTTAAAGACATAAATTTAATTGAGTGAGATTTGTATATGTCCACAAATATGGCCATTGGATTATGTGATGCACCATATGAACAACAGTTAGTAAATTTTAGTCTAACACACATATAAGAGGTTACTCCCTCAAAATCCCTCAGACAACAAATGCAAGTTGTGCATCTGTGAAGCAAGTTTTATATTGGGGTAAGATAAAACAGACAAGATAGTTAACAGTTATAAAAGAAAAAAAAAAGTATCTTCACGCCCATATACCCGAAGAGGTAGGCAGAGGTACAACCAAGGCACCCACGACTAGCCGAAAGACATTTAGTCCCACAATGTGATAGTTATAAGAGACAACAGTTACAAAACACAGTTATAAAAGAACTTTTGTAAATTACTGCATACTAACTACTAAATACTGTATAATAACACTTGCATGGGTTCCTGGGCACACACAGTGTAAAGGAAAATTAAGCTGCAGACAAACTGGTTGGAAGGGTTTTCTATGCACTCCCCACAGGACCAGAATCATTATGTGGGATTGCCAGAAGCACCTGGACCTGGCAGGAAAGCTTGTTAGTCTGGCTGAAAATTGTGGGCCATCAGCAGGCAACAACACTTATTGTCTAATTTTCCACCAAATTTATGTCAATTAAAAATAAACATGCAACAAAAACAGCTCGGGATTTTAGTCCAATCATTACTTGAGTCAAGGTGAAACTAACACCTAAGCAGGATGGGCCAAGTAGATGAACCTGATTGGATTTTTGCCTGTCTGCTTCAAGGCAGGAAACAACAATGCATATACTCTGTAATGTACATGTGTACACTTTCAGTTTTATTTTCTTTGAGTAAAGAATGGTGAAGAGTTGTGACTGCTTGAAAAGAGGTTATCAGTAGTAGTTTCAGCTCAACCTCTGTCAAACTACACATTTCGCGTGCTGCGCGAGCTGCTAGCAGCTCGCGAGTAACACCTTGCGCTCATAGTTCGGCCTCGCGGTGCTTCAGACAACACCTGTAGACATTGAAGTCGACACTCAAATCTATATTTCCTGGTGTAGTCTTTTCTCGCTTGAAGGGACTTGTTCAAGTGTACTTAGAGTTCAAACTCATTCAAACTACTCATAACTACTCTGGTGATTGCCACCTAGGCTCTATAAAATAGCATTATCTCGATCTCACAACTTGTTTTGGCTTTGTCAGGCCTTTGCCAAACTTTTCCAACTAAAGGTAGCTCAAGGGAAATTATGCATTATGTTCTTTTAAAGTAAACGCTATCAGAAGACATAAGATTTTTTATTGCATCATAGCTGTAACAGATTTTCAACAATAACTTCCGGTCGCCATCTTGGATTTTAAAATGGTTGCTAAATTTGAAATCAGCATCCTCTTTTCAGTCTTAAATGACACCAACATGGTCATTTTATGAAAAGGTTTAGAAAATAGCAATTTTTCAGAAAATTTTGTTTTGGATGTCAGCCATTTTGTTTTCCAAATTTTCAACTTTTTTTAAATTTCTAGCAATTGCCTAATAAGCTCTAAGAAATGGCGGTATCTCAGACTCGCTACGCCTTTCCGCTTAAACTGACCTCTGGTCATTTTTTTACCAGGTACAGGTAGCTAAGCAAAAATTTGATATTTCTTACTTTTTAATTAGGCTTTATTTAAAAGTTCAAAAAGATTTAGTCTAGGTCTAACATAGCGGTTTTTCATTAATTTCTTCCGGTAGCCATCTTGGATTTCAAAATGGTCCCCAAATTCAAAATAAGCGCCCTCGTTTATGTCTCAAATGACACCCATATCAAGTACATCTATAACGGTTAAGAATCTTAAAAAAAGTAAAAAAAAACGATTATTGTATGGCGGCCATCTTGTTTTTCGCCATTTTGAAATTTTTTTCCCAAGTTCTGGTAATTGCAACCTGGGCTCTACAAACTGGCATGATGATAAACGATCCATGTCTTTCCGTTTAGGCAGGCCGTTACTTAACTTTTTACCAGATCATGGTTGATCAGATTTTACAATTTATTTCTTACTTTTAAGATTTATGCTATTATATGGCACAACAATTTTGAAGCTAGGACCGCCGTGGCGGTTTTTCAATTATAACTTCCGGTCGCCATCTTGGATTTGAAAATTAATAAAAAATCCGAAATCCCCGCCCCCGATTACCTCTTAAAAGTCATGTTTGGCGACTTGACCCGAAACTTTAAAAAAATTTAAAAAAATAAAAAAAATGGCCACCATCTTGAAAAAATTAAAAAATCCGAAAAGTCCTGGCAACACCGAGCAATATTCACTTTGGAAGCAAATCTCCATCTCAAAC
>NJDC01058183.1:417952-473421 GCA_002245475.1 Calephelis virginiensis | reverse complement strand
TGACACTCTTTTTGACTTACTAGCAAGCATTATTATCAAATTTTTTGTACCTTGCTGCAAGGCAGAGTGATTTTGAGATTAAAATATAAAATGTAGGATACTTGTACTTTATCTTATGTCTATGTATTACTCTTAACATCTATTAATTTTAATGTTGGTATTGTTAGATATGTTTAAAAAACTTAATTATCAGAACATAGTATGAAACGGTCCCTTACCGCTGTCAGTCCCTGTGTATGCTTAGATCTTTTAAACTTTTGCATTAGATTTTCGCGACTCACTCGGATTGGTACCAAGGCCTTACCTATTCCTGCCGCCATAAAGTCTGTACTTGCCATGATGTGCTACGGAGGGTAAGGTAGCCGTTAAACTTAATTTTGCTCGAGGCTTACCATCCTGGCCTCAGGTTGGCAATGCACCATTACCACCTTTGGTGTATCTAAGTGGCGTGAATTTCTTACCATCAGGAAATCCATCTGCTTGATTGCCTTTCAATATCATATGAAAAAGGATGATTCAAAAAGAAAGCTTATATGTGTAATAACATAGAAGTTTGTCTACCTGTATTAAGCTAGGATGGGCTGCTAGTTCATTACATAAATAAAAAATAAAAATTATAATGCCGCCTATACGATATTTTTTAGAATGACTTTTTCTATTTCTAGAATAGAAAAATGTAGTCATACTAAAAGACGTAATATATAGGGAAATCATAACTATTTTGTAAAACAAGGTTGTAGATTTTAAATAATTATTTTTACAGGTTGACGGTGTTAAACCTGATGTACTGGACAGGTTAACAGGTCTGATGGGATCAACTTACACGGGCTTTAAAATGCCATTAGATAATGAAAGTGCCTATTAGCTTGCAGCATTCTTAACTACTGTTTTGCAAGAGCTACCTTAAAGTTATACCAGTTTTAAAATTGGACTTGTCTTTTATCTCTATATACAATTTCCTGCCAGTTTTCAATTTCTGCTAATCAAATGGTTGGTAGAGACAATTATTAATGTGTTTATAAATTCATAGCAGGAAATATATAACTATATTATGTAAAATTTTCGTCGATCCGAAATAAAAGTTGTAATAAGTATTTAAAATTGTTTTATTTTTCAAAACATAATATCACTTGACTCAAAACTGTATCAATAAGGTTTATCAGGATCCTTTACCGATACCTAGTTCTTCAGAACGGACATTCAATTTTGCATTTAACATATATTATGCAATACAGCAGTTGTAATTTGATAATAATTGTATGTGTTATAAAGTTTAACTGCAGGGTTTTCTAAATCAAAGGACCTTCTTTTCCAAACTCCAAAAGATCTGAAATTAAACTGTTGTAAACAATCTCATACATAGAATCATTTGAATTAGTACATTTCCTATACCTTCGGATGGAAACTTCACAAATAGATACCTATAATATTATGTTTCCTAGTAACTCTTTTTACAAGGTCTTGTGTTATTTTCATTATATGTCTGTTTGTCCGGGTGGAATCTTGCAAGTTGAATTTGATCCACTTCCTGGATACTGAATGAGTTGAAATCTTTTATGCATGAGTAAATCGGATGATGATGGAACTGAGAGGTGGCAGATACATCTAAAATTCCTAGCATTCCCATTATGATTAGGCTTATTTGTTGCGTCTTAGGAGAGGCACAACCAGGGTACCCACGACTAGCCGAAGACACTAAGCTCCACAATGTGATAGGTGGCATGCCTACTCGCCAATTGGTCACATATCCAAACCCGGACAATGTCATTTCACTTAGAAACTTGAAAATATACATCTAGCTGCGTCTTGAATAGATCTTGACAAGTATACTGCTGGAAATAGTCCTTACAAACTAAAGATTGTCATTAAAATAACAACTTGTCTGTATACATTTTTCATATTAATAAAAATACTTTGCCAAACAGATATGACCTTAAGTTACTCATGTTATGTAATTAAACCTTATTATGCAT
Organism: Calephelis virginiensis; assembly: GCA_002245475.1. Lineage (NCBI taxonomy): Eukaryota > Metazoa > Arthropoda > Insecta > Lepidoptera > Riodinidae > Calephelis > Calephelis virginiensis. The sequence goes on along the minus strand of NJDC01058183.1, from coordinate 471,448 downwards.
TATCAAAACCGGAACATGATATTAGCAACCACTAAAATTACAGATGCATGAAAAGGCGTTGTTAACTACTAAGCAACCATTATAAGTTGCGGAATCATCAAATCTGATTGATTGCACTAATTAAATATCTACTTTCAATATTGTACTTAATTTTTTACATTGCTCCCCTCGGGACCATTACATCCCTAGTTCGCATCAGATTTAATATTGATGTAAATCATGATTTTTCAAACAAAAACAACATAAAAGGTAATAAATTGGTACATAAGTGGTAGCTAAAGTTGAAATTATTTGTACCATACAACAAATACATAGATGATAAACTTATTTACCTTGTTGCTGTCATCTGGGTATAAAAAGAAATAACTTTTGGTCAGTCGTTTCCCCACTAATCTCTTAGCAAGTGGGAACCTCAGATGAAAACAAGTCAATCTTTAGAAATTATGAAGTACCTACAGAGTGTACTTTCTTTTTAAAATCTTTCCCTATCGTTTAAATTGGACTCTAAGCTCCATTCAGAGAACGTACTAACTATATCCACATCAATTTCATTCTTAAAATAGCTAATAAACTTCGAACCAGTGCGGTATGTTCCCATTTCGTTTACATTGGACTCCAGACTCCATTCTGAGAGCGTACTAAGCATATCCACATTATTTTCATCCCTAAAATCACTTACAAACTTTGAAACATTGCGTTATATTCCTATATTGTTTACATCGGACTCCAAACTCCATCCTGAGAGCGTACTAAGCATATCCACATCATTTTAATTTTTAAAATCGCTTACAAACTTTAAAATAATTGCGTTATACTATACGTATAAACAGATAATCCGTCTCAAATGCTGCGGTAGCGGTAACTTTGACGGACAGTAACATAGACAGCTGTTTGACATTTCAAAAATTTTATAGGAACTCCATACATTTGTCGTATGGTCCCGTCGTTCTGACCCTCCCATCCGTAGGTTGTTAGATAGCGCTGGTTATCAGTAAAATATCCTACGAATAGTTTTTTATAGGAACAGATTATGATTACGATGCGTACAAAAAGCTACAGTTCGTAAGCAAAACGACTCGTTTTTTGAATATAGGAACCGGGCATAATAGTGCCATAAAATAATACTACATAATACGACAATCTGCCATGATGTTAAACGCCGATATCATGTCAATGACGTCACGCTCAAGTAGGAAACGATCGTAACACGTTGTTTTGCTCTTCTATTTTATTTTTTGGCAATGCCGATAGCATCTGCCATTAATCAGGTTGAACTTTGCGTCTAATTACCTGATTTAGCAAAATCGGGCTTAATTATTTAAAATTAGTCAAAAGATTCATATCAGGGTCTTTATTACTTAGTGGGTTTTGAGAGTAATGAGGAAATCCGCGATACACTTCAAGAATTTCACTTGTGTACTTTAACCGAACAAAATTGTACAAAATGCCACCAAAATTGTCAAATTTTACTTAGTATTTGTTACACGAAGTTTAATAATTAAAATATTTTCCATCCATGGCACCATACTCACGATTTTATTAATAGCCTGTTTTTTAATCTCAGGGACTAAATTGACATTAGCAATGTTGTACGTTTTTTGTGATTCATAAATAGTGTCATGCCAATATCGAAAAATCTTAACAAAATGTATTACCGATTTTTATAAGTCCCACTTGAAAATCGGAACATGTGTATTTAGAACGAAATAATACAAAATTAATATGCTCCGTAATCGTAGGTTAATAAATGTCATTATTTGTATTTTCACAAAACTAAGTTTGTAAGCAAAAAACTTCTGTTTTTAAATATTATCTAATATTATTGTTTATTCACACAATGACTTGGTACAACCCGTACGAATTAATTGTGCACCTCGCACTGTTAGGTCATTTGTCAGTTTCTTATTTAATTTATTAATCGTTTATTTATGCTGAAGATGGTTTTGATAACGGTAACAAAGATGATATCGCTAATAATGAGCGCTCGCGGCGGCCGAATAGTATATTTTAGCTATTTTCATAGTTTAATGTCTTATGGGATACTTCTTTGGGGAAATTCTGCACATATAAATACCATATATGTATTACAGAAAAGAGCTATTAGAGCTATTTATAATCTTAAAGTAAGGGATTCCCTCTGAGAAAAATTCAAAGAAATAAATATTTTAACTTTCAGTTCTCAATACATTTATGAGAATTTAATGTATGTAAAAAAAATCTATGTATGTTTACAAAAAAATGTGATGTTCACAACTTTAAAACGATGATAAAAAAAATCTAGCCGTATACAAAACTCGTCTCCATAAAATTAGTAAATCCTTTTTGGGTCAATGTGTATGTTTCTACAATAAGCTGCCCATTGGTATGAGAGATCTACCTTTAAATAAGTTTAAAAAATGTATAAAAGCAAAATTATGTCAAAAAGGCTATTATACGGCCTCAGAGTATTTGGAAGATGGCATGTTCATCTCGAGATGGCATGTTCAGAGGCCAACTCGAAAGTACACAGAGTAAGAAGTTTTTTATTGTTTCTGTCAGTGCCTCAATTTATCGATAAAATACATAAATACCTACATACAATACCGGTATCCTATTCAGGATAAATAAATAAACATATCGATAAAATAGATTTGCACATTAGTCCATCACTAGCTGTACGCAAACGAAAGTGATAGCTTGAAAATCACATGTGTAAGAAAGGGATATAAACTCGCATCTAACAATGACTATCCAGTATATGGTGAACTCCGATAAACATCAAATAATTTAAAATGTAATTACAAATGTTATTATTTTTAATTAACCTACGGGTAGTTGTACCATCTTTTCGGTAATGTGAAGTGTGACTTTTTTTACCGTACCATTTAATTGAACAAACAGTGATTTTATATCTATTTATTTTTTATTTTTTAAACAATAACGCACAATGTTTACAGGTCACAAACCTGGTCGATACTGTTCATATATTTTTAAGTAATAAGTTACATTAGAACAATTACACTTATGTGTTGACAGAACCTTGTTACCTTATATGCGGCGTCTATTGGGATGTGTGGTCGATGATTGCTTGTATACCATTTAATACGTAAAGTTGTTGTCTATATTGTTCTATAACTTTGTTGCGTTTTTTCTTTTCAGAATGAATGTCATCGCCGGCGCTCATTATCTTTTGAAGAAAAAGAAAACCAAAAAAGACTAAACAGGTACACAAAACCAAAACAAATATAAGTAAACACAAATTGCTTTTAAGGACAAATTTATTGATTTAAAAGTGTAGCATAGTTTCAATATAAGAAATTAGTGTGTTATTGGTATAATATTTGTGATATATATGAATAATTTATTTTAGTTTAGGCTTAAATGTAGATAATATTTATAATTTATGCTGATATTCCACTTTCAGTAAATGTGGTCATCCATGTTTATTTTTATGTACTGCACATGAGCTACTTTGATTAAATATATTTGTTGGTATTGCAACTATTTTTCTTTTGTAAACCCCTTTCGTGAATGTTAATATCAGATAGTAACTATTGAATCTGTACCATGATGTTCTAAAACAGTGTTATTTTAATATCTATATCGAACCGCGACCTTTTAAGGTTTATAAAGAAATTTTTTTTTCGTTGACACAATGTTTTATAGGCCCATGAGAGGTAAATATGACCCTTATAAAAAATGTCATTTCTATGTTGAATTGTTTCCATCCTTGGCCTTGATGAAACTCTATCATGTTTTTTAATACATAAATCAATATGACAATATATGAAACAGTGCAACTGTTTTCATATATTAAAAAATGACATTTTTAACATCCTTAACATTTTTTATGGCAAAAGATACCGAACAAGCACGCAGCTTCTCTGATGGTAAGAGATAACCATTAACCACAGTCTATCGATAGCATAAATGTTGTAGGTGCGTCGCTGTCATGTGGCCAGAGTATTAGGCCAATTGTGCAAGTCTACCGTATACCCTTCCCTCAGGACCAGAATATGACATATCATTACGGCGGTAGGATCAGCTTTGGGGTCGGATCAACTTGTGTAATTTGTCCAGGGATGTTTATTAACTGCTTTTAGGTATCGTCGGGTAAAGGATATAAACACTTTCATTTTGTTGTACGAAAATGTGCGTGACAGTTTAAAACTGACAATGATTATATTCGTGTAACCATATAGCTATAATACTACGCCTAACAAAGACCTGGGGGGGGGAGGAGGTATTATTTCTGTGTTTCTGTCCACCTATTAAAGCAGCTTTATTGCATACGACTTATGGTCTGTCACCGATGTCAATTAGTATTATTGAAATTAGTATTATGAAATAATATTGTTTGAAGTTATGGTAATCTCCAGATGTCATTAATTTCAAGTACGATTGACTCACCCTGATGTACTGACCTCTCTTTCGTTTTGACTCTCTTGACGTCTTTCAGAATGTAGGTACTAACCTTTCTGAGAAATGTCAAGATTACAGACAAAAATTTACTTAAAAAAAATGAAAAAACTTTTTGGGCAATACTTTGTAATACACGATGTATTTTTCTGGTGTAAATACTCACGTAATAGATGACAAAGACATTTCATAATAGTCGATTAATAATTGGTAGATTGTATTACATGGCAACATTATATTTTAGCGATCGAAATAAGAGAGTTTAGTATTGCTTGATCCGAGGTGGCTTGGAATCATATGGAAAAGTTGTTTCTATAGTGTGTGGTGGGCGGAAAAATCCTTTCTAGGTATGGACAAAGTACCTACACACTCTCTTTAGACAACAAATAAATTTATTATCGCCTCTATCTCTATTAAACCGGTGTTGGACTTGATTTTCTGAGGTTCCAAAATCGATCCCCGGATGGGGCAAATAAAGCGAATGTGTTTTTTTTTAATTTTCTATAAAATAACTTTGCATGGGATTGTATATGTATGTACCCGGTTGGCGATAGACTTACTACCTGGTACACTGTGGGACTTGGTGTCTGCGGCTAGTTATGGGTGCCCTGATTGTGCCTCTCCCTTACTATTTGTAGATACGGGCGTGAACTTTTCCTGCGCTTGGAATGTATTTAAAGAGTATAAAAGTAACTTATATACTACAAACAGGACGTAACTCGGCGACCTTCGTCTTACGCTGACATTTTTCTGCCAACAATCAATGAATTTACACAGAAATTTTTGATTCCTTTGTTATATATTCTGTCGATAGTTATGTACAGCTGAATTGTTTTATGTAATGTTACTAAATACGCTCATAATTGCAGGTTAAAGTATTTTTTTTATTAGCTCCCAATAGTTACCTACCTTTCATGCCGCGATAATAACTGTCATGTTCTGGTCTAGAGGGTAGGATAGCTGATGCACTTGAACATAAGGCCTAACATTCCGGCTACGAGATAGCAACGCACCTATAAAATCTAAGGTGTCTACATGCCATAGTTGTCTCCAAAAATAGTTCCGATACCTAAGATATCATAATTTTTCCACATCATATTAATATCGTATGAATCATAGTAATAGTAGACAGTACTTGCAACCATAACCAGTGTCTTAAATAAATAATAATGAATAAATATCCCTGGACAAGTAACATACTTGTGTTATAGGTGTTGGTCAACGATACTAATGTATAGAAATACTTATATAGATACCAGAATAAATTTAATAAACACTCACACCCGGAAATGCAGACTTCTAAATGTTCATAACACAAATGCCTGCCCCCGTCGGGAATCGAACCCAAGCCTCGCTGTGGGTCAGTGTGGCTAGGCGTGTACGCTAGCCACTCGACCAACGAGGTGGTCAAAAGAAAGCGACACCTCAAATAATCAGATACAAAATGTTTGGAAATAGGGAGAGAAGAATAAGAGTAATTACCTGCTATCACGCAGATAAAACCGCGGCCAACTTTAAAATATCACTGTCATAATTTCAAGATTAATAAAAAAACATAGTTTAAACAATTATTTTATTATCTCGTTTACCATAATGTAGTGAAGCGGCATACATCTAGTACACTAATGTACAATGGCAGAGACGTGGCATTCTTCGTTACATCTAATCTCAGGACTTGTGCTTGTGTGTTTCCACACTTCAACAGACGCCTATTACTGTATATAACAATTTGGAAGATGGCTCAGGCGTTTGCAACATATAAGTCTCAAATTAAAACTTAAAAATAATTTGTGATGTCCTAACAAACAGTTTAACATTATGCCCAAACAAAACTTCAAATCAATTAACAACTACATTGTACAAAGATATATATCAATAAAAACTAGTTTGTGCTCTTCAACTAAAACGTACCGAATGCAGCAATATATGACATTTTTAAATATAATAAAAATATAATAATATTCTAACATATTGTGAATATGTATCCATATATATTTTGAATTTTAAATTATGATCCAATTAAAATTGTAATTTGTGTTTTCTTGTATGTGCTTGGTTGCAACTACCAAGTATTCTTAGTTACTAATGAGGTATTGTGACTACATATAAAAAAAACGAACTTTGAAAGTTCAAAAGGTAACTAAACTTTAATATTAAGAGCATAATGATAGACTTACAGTCCTACTTTATATATTTTCTTCACTGGTATATATTATTAGCATAGTCAACAACATTACAAAGATGTTTGAAGTTTTAGCAACTTGGAAATTATTTGAAGTTTAAGTAATTTGCATGCATACTTACGTAATAGATATTTAATTAAAAAATAATTGATCGAAATGATGTATGTACTTAACATATACCTACATACTATATTATTATTCAACACCAAACTATACAGTACTAACTAAAAAACAACTTCAAAGACATTTTTAACTATGTATTTATAAAAACGATTAGTTTTAATTTTTTGTCACATTTTATTGAAATACCGATAGAATTATTATTTATAACGTATTTTTATTTTAGCACTTGACCTGTGCTTAGGATAAATTTTCTATAAATTTTAAAGAAAGAAAAAATTTATAGAATATTATTTATAACTTTGTATAATCTTGTAGTTTAAGAAGTTTATAAATTTACTGGGCAGGTATTAATGAATATGCGAAAGCTTTTCATTTGGGTAGTTTGGTACACAGGTACATACAGTTGCTATAACTTCAACTACATCTTAATATCATAAATTTGCGGTTTGCAAATCGCAAAACAGTGTTCTGTAAAAATATATTTCTTATTTATATTTTGGTAACTGTCTATTGTGTGTAATGTGCTTTATATACTATTTTCTGCGTTCAGAATTTCAAAGAGCAAAATAATCTACATAAAAAGTCAATCTATAACTTAATCATGATTAAGCACACCTCTAAATAGAACTTATTTACAGTCAAATTAATTACTCACTATGGCAACACCGTTAACTTTCAACAAGGGTATTTTGTCTCCACAAAACAAACTTGCAACTTCTCAACCTCGACAACACACTACAAAATAATATTCACCCATCCGCATCCGTTCTATTTGTATACATCAGTAAGGGTTCACACGCGCCCTGTTTTAACGTGAACGTGCACGGTTCAATACTGTTGTTGTCCATGTAAACTTTAGATGAACTAGAGCTGTGTCGATCACTATGATTCGATCCCTACCCAAAAGCAGTGATTGAAATTTTGAAGCATTAAAAGATTCGATTATCTGGGTACTCGTATCTTTTAAACAGTTTTGGATGATAATACCACATAGTATAGACCACATATCTTACATACATATCTTCACGCCAAGACCCTTAAGAGGTAGGCAGAGAGTATCGAGTGCCAGATCACATTTTTCAATAAAGTCAAATCCTAGTGTGGGTCACGAGTCCCGACTCGTGTAAAAACACGAAAGCACCACAACGGCGCTTGCCACATTTTTCACGTGGAGAGGTCACGAGAGTTGAAGATTGAAGCTCGATTGTTGTAACCAAAACGACCGAGGTTGCAGTTGCAATCCAAACGATCGAGTCTTTAGGGTCGCGATCGTCCTGGGACAAATTAAGGACCGACACAGCTCTAACATGTACCGAATGTGGCAAAATTTTAAGATTTATGGATGAACTATCAGTTTATAATCAATGTTGCTACATTCAATCTTGAGAATGACGAGTTACTTATCGTCAAATGAAGACTGACAGTAATGAGTATTTAGTTAGTTATACCTAGGTAAAAATAACAAAATTGATGACTGGTAGCAAAGCTGATAATAAAGCCTTATAGTGAAGTAATTGAAACGTGCACGTCATCGTATACAGTAGCACAGGCACGTGGAAATATACATTATTATCATCGAACGACTTAAATGGGACATATGTACTGCTAAATCTTGCTAATTTACAATGGTATTTAATTCAATTCAACTGCTATATAATGTTTGACGTACATTTACAGCGCTCTCCACTTTTTACATTTTTCAGCAAATAAATACCAGCAAAGTGTAGTGTAACCAACATTTTCATTTGTATATTTATCAGGTGACTTTATTATGTTTTCTTTTAATTACTATAAATGTGTTAAAATAATAAAAAAAAACTTGATTGAATACTAAAAAAAAAACATAAAAATTCTAACTCTTAAAACTTACATGCTAAATTAAAACAAGGTTCACTGTTATAAATACTAACAATAAAGAGGTTATTATAAATATGTATATACAGCAAGTAGTTATTATCATAATATCAAATTATTAAAATTTAACAAATTATTTTAAATAACATAAAATTCGAGTACAACTTTTTGTAATATACACCGAAGATGCAACTTTCTTAATAGGATAAAAAGAAAATATCATCAAAACAAATATAAGTCCTGTGTCCAGGAGGATACCCTATGAATTACAGCTCGATACATACAACATAATTTTTAAATATATAATAACATCCGGACGGAATAAACTAGGCATACAAAAACAGTTATATCATAAAAAAAAATAGAACGAATTGACATTAAACTACAAATATCAGATAAAAAAAATCAGAAATGTTGGAAAATATTCTTGAAGGATAACAAATTAATTTCTACATTTTAATCTAGAATGTGCTTTAAATGTATGAATATATCACATGAGATAGACAGACATGACATACATTTTGCTAGGGATGTTAAGTAAAATAATGTTATAGATTAAAATAAAAATATTATTATTTTTAGTAATATTCATAAAGTTATACATGTTGTTTGAAAATCGTTCACAAAGTTATGTCCTATGATAATAATATGTTTAAGCAATATGTCCCATTAAGTCTTAGATCACAACACACGTTTGAAATGTTGCAACTTAACAAATTGAATTTGTTTCTGAATAAACAGAGTAAATGCTTCACCTATTATACTAATCATTATATATATATTGTGACTTCTAATATTCGGGAAGTAAATATTTTGTGATCCGCTTACTATAATTATTCTTACCACATACTAAATAACTATAACATTGTACTCTAAAAAATATGTATAATTATCGAAGGCTAATATGAGATTGTAATCACAGTAATGTTATTCAAGTAACGAGCCCACAGCATTACTAGGTACAGAAACCTTGTTTGTTTGTCTATCTGTTCGAACCGACACGTAACTACCCACATATTTACACATATCGAAGGCAACATCAAGGTATACTTTATTTATTGCTTTTGTTTAATTATTATGTACTTTACATATCACCACATGTTTATATACAATGCGTTCAACATAACGCAATTGAATGTTTATTCGAGAATCGCTCGATAATTATTGAAAAATAGTAAATCCCTGACAAATAATATTCAGTCTCAAGGCAGTTGATGTTCAATTTTACCTCAAAATTGTATAAAACGAGTGATTCCCCGTTCGTTTTTGGTATACAAAATCAGCGATTCTTTTTACATCGATAAAATATTTACCAGTAATAGTATAATATTTAAGCTCTGTTATATTTGTTCGTATACAAAGAGATTTATTGTTATTATTAATAGTGCGATCATTCTGTTAACGTTACTCTATAAGGTGACACAGTCTAATGTTTCTCTAGTTAGTGCGTGTTCTATAAAAATAAAACGGTAGAGAAATATTCTACGGGCAACACTAACAACCACCTAATGACTTGCGTTATATTTTACCTACAATATATCTATATAGTATACATATATATAAATGCAATCTGCAAAATGCATAAAACAACAGTTATTATACCTATAAATTGTATAAAATATTAAATAAAATCTATTGAAGTGAGGTAGATGGATGGAATTTCACATTTGTGTGGATATTTTTTTAAATTTATAATGTCGCCTTATTGGCCCGAATGTTGAGGTAGTTGGATGGAATTACTATGCAAGAGACCCTACGTCGTGACGGGGACCTCGCATACATGAACAAACTCACTACTTACTAAGTTAACTACTAAAACAATCTCACAAGTGGCGAGTCGACGGTATGGACTAAGGTGTACGCGGGTCTACTAGTGCTTTACTCAAAAATAAGAAGACGACAGCTTTCTACGGAGCTACCGCCCTCATTCCACGTCCAATGTTATTTATTAGACGTGACATTGTTTTGAACGGACGCAACAACAGACAAAATATATCCTTTTGCATGATTACACATGCTTCCCCGCTCCGTGAATTTTATGTTTATCTTTCACAATCGTACATCAGAAGTATAAGTATTTATTGCTTAATACAAAAAGGTAAACAAATATGGCACTGCGGGCCTCGCATGTCAATGTGCGGTCGATTACGATGACATTTTGTCTGTTTGTGTCGTATAACGGAGCGTCTTAAGCTATCGGTAGCTTGAATCAAGATGTCCCACTCGCTGCAGTTAAGATGGGCTTCGTGGCATCACTTCGTGAATAAAGGTTACTTGCTACTCTAAAACCTGTACAATAACTCGCGTTCGCGTCATATCGAACATGTGATATTTGACGGACCACGCGAAACCTTAAAGCGCGCGACACGTATTGTGTCGTTAATCCTAAATCTTTACATTATCGGTTAATGGCACCAACGACATTCCACGGGTCAACAATAAAACCACCTAAAATGAATCAGCTAATGACGAAACATAACACTCAGCACCTTTATAAATCAACAAAACGCCGTAACACTTGTACTAATATAGTACATCCACGCTTACATTCTTTCATGAAGCTGTGTTTTTGTTTTGTTCGTCGTCGGAGTAGTCCCCGTCGTCCTGCCCACTGTGCTCCTGGTCCTGCTCGGAACTGTTCATTCTACTCCTTTCACTGTCATTGTAACTTTTATAATAATCTTTACTCATGTCTTTTTCCATCATGTCTTGTTTATCCGTTTCAGCTTCACTAATACTATCATTTCTTTGTCTCTCTTTGCCTAAGTCTAAAGGTTCGTCGACGTCCCGCATGATGTCCGGCTTGCCCATGTTGTCGGTGTACTGCCGCTGCATCTGCTTGAGGAAGCGCTGGTGAGCGAGGGTTGTCGGTGGAGGAGGGAGGGATCCCATTTGCGGTGAAGGCTCATCGTAAGTCTTCCTGTCCATGTGCATCGCATTCATTTGTGCTAGCTTTGCAGCGTTCATACCTGAAAATATTTAACAAAATAGTTAGAACTTCTATAATTCATTTATTTTTAATTCAGTGTTCAACTTTGCGATATTGTTGTAATTGTTAATTGTTGTAAGAATCTTAGGTTAAAATAAAGCTTTCTGTATTTTTTTTTGCGCATAAATCGGTGTAAAACCATTTTACTTTGTTTCCATCTACTTCACAGAATCTGCAAAGACGATGGAATGGATGCGTGTTGGTGGAGACTGTTTCACAGAAAGGATCGAAATTTGTCGAAAGAGGGGTTTCGTTGTGCAAAGCGAAACCACGAGAAAAAACTGTTTAGTTCTAGTTTTGCAGATCTTTACTGCTGAATGTAAACGTGTAGGAACCAATTGCACGAGAAAAGCAAATTTACCGAAAACATTTTCCCCGATGTACTGCAGATAGGTGTCGAGTATCGCGGAGCCGCCGCCGAAGCCCGGCGGGTAGTCGTCGTGCTTCAGGGCCATCCCGTGGGGGAGGGGGAGGCTCTCCACCGCCTTGGCCGTCACGGCGCGCACCGCAGGCACCTTCGTGATTGTCGTGTTTGTCAAGTTGTTTATATCTGGAAAAATACGTTTTCGTTACACTTTGAACACATTTTACGCAATGCTCCGTGGGAGTGAGGTTTCGGTCTAAAGACGTCACTCGGAGACGTTAATTATCTTTTAATTAGTCATTCGCCATACAAACTTACGACCTAATGATAGATTAAAAATTAATTAACGTCTGAGTTTGGCAGTAAGATATATTTCGGTCACAATTTTGGTAAAAGAAAGAAACTACGCTAAAATATTATTCCATTTATGTCGTATTCATTATAATAACGTATCTCTGCTGCAGCTATGCTCAAATTAACTTTATTTTTTGTGTTTAAGGAATATCTAATCAATAGGCCATATAAGCACATATTCGTAGCACTTATTGTATTGCAGATTTTTTTCCGTTTTAAAATGTTACTTAAGGCTTTTGTTCTTGTTAAAAGTAAATGAAATAACAAGTAAAATAAATATCCCGGACAAGTTACACAAATTGAATCTAACCCCAAAGTAAGCAAATTATATGCTGGTGTTATGGGTGTTAGTCAACGATTCTAATTCATTGAAATACTTTAATAGATACCAGAATAAATTGAATAAACACCCAGACATCTAAATGTTCTTCACACTAATGCCTGCCCCCGTCGGGAATTGAACCCGAGCCTCGCGGGGTTGGTCGATGTAGTTAGGCGTGTAAGCTAGGCACTCGACCAATGTGAAGTCAGTTTTATTGTTTTCATCATCATTTTTTTTCCTTTTACCATCTACTGCTAAACACAGGCCTCATCTAACTGGCGCAAAATCAAGATCTTCTTTTACTTGAATACATGGAACTCTTTGGTGGACAGAGTGACTTACGCGGTGGTGAGACGGGTAAGGAGTCTTGGTATTTGGACTGGCTGAGGTCGTCGTGGTCGTTGTCCCCGCAGAGCGAGCTGGTCTCGGAGGCAGCGGACTTGGCGTCCAACTTCATGTCGCAGCGGCGAGCCCCCGTGGGGGACGCGCGCGCCCGCAGCTGCTCCGCAGACACCTTCACTCCGGCCTTCGCCAGCAACCTGCAGTTATAGTGCCACTCACCGTACGCCGTAGGCCTTTCGATTCGTCTCATTTTGTACCGGCAAGTTCTTAAATCTTACCGAAGTGAAAAATTGGCCAGTTCGTTTCAGGTACATTGTTACAAATTAGAATATCCGCTGTCAGAATTGAAAAGCTTAAAGTCAAAGTCAATTACTATTGTCATCCGAGAGCCTACAGCATTGATTTCTGCCTTTAGTTCGAACTTTGAATACGGAACGAAGTCGAAATAGTTCAATGTTGTTAAAAGTGCACGAAACACAGCTTTGAACACGTATCCTCTACGTCCAAATGTTAGTTTAGTATGGTGTACCACCCGTTAGTGATGGTGGAATAGGTTTTATTACACTATCAGTTGCAGCAAGGTACTCACTGGCTTGCAAGTTCCGGGTCGAAACGCGTTGGCATTTGGAGCACTGGCAGATCCTTGGTGGAAATACCCCGGTGTTGCCGCGACATGTGTGAGTGCAGAGAGTTACGCGACTTTGCCACAGTACCACATAGAACACACCTGGAAAAGCAATAACCGTTTTTACTATATACAATTTAATTAACGGATGATTGGAACGTTGAACGGAGATCATTTAAAAAAAACTTAAAAAAAACGCGGACCATTATTTAATGGACAATTCGAATAAGCCCATCTTAAAAGTTAGTCTATGCTCATCGTAATAGTGCGAAATAAGGTAGCATTTTACAACGAAACAGTAACTTCATTGTCGCCTGTCCTATGAGATTTCGCGTCCCATTGCATCGTCGGGTATTAACGAACTATTACTTATTAACTCATTTTTTATCTATAAATGATGTGTTTCTTCCTATCATGCAATGCATCTAATGGCTTGGTTTCAAATCTCGTAGAATAAAAAAAAAAGTTAAGTTACCGATATCCCGGACACACGGTATGTTTGTCTTCTAAATGTGTCCGCAGCGTATGCGCAGATCGGTATATTTTTCCACACTTGGGGCACGGCCGCGGGTCCGTGGCTCTGACTCGGAGCAAATCCTGAGTCCGCCGACAGCCACCTGCAAAAAAACTAATGGTTACTCAAAAATCAATCACTATAAGCTATAAAATGTGGTTCTTCAGCCTTACCTGTTTTAGACGTTGTTAATGTGTTGTATTATTTTGTTATAAGTATAAAATATTAATATTTACTAGTACTCTCATGGAAGAAGATATTATTTACAACAATATTACTAAGCTAAATAAACTAAAGTCTCTCAATACTATATTTCAAAGAACCCGATCCAGTCGGCACAACACTTGGTTATAAGTGTCATCTATTTTTTATTACTGAAAGAATACCAGCAATAAAACACGCACAGGAAAATCTTCGTGTGTTAAGAGACATTATAAATTTATTTTCATTCAAATATTTTCAATGTATTTGTGGACTGGGTTCTTATTGTTATTATTCTTATCATATAGACGATTAGATAGCCTAATCGTCTATATGATATTTTAAACAAATAATTTGTCTAGATACTTTTACTGTTGTGAAGAGTACTAGTAAATTATAAATAGGAACAAAGAGTATAAAGTACAGAGAGGCAATTAGGCAAACAGTATAGCAAACGCACATTTCTACTTCGTAGTTTTATTTGTTTCTTATAAGCAGACAATTTTCCTGTGGTAAAAATTAAATTATTACGTATATATCGCATCACTAATACAATCGCAACTAGGTCGTTACTCACATTGAACATTTGGTTATTAAGTTGACTAATTTACATTGCTGAACGCTTAGGAATATATTATTATAAAGATATATGACTTTGCCTCACAGGCATCAGGAACAATTTTTAACTACTTGCTAATTTTTACCAATAACATTTTTTGGAGATCATTTCGACGTTCCTATCGCATATATTTTATAGAGTTGCATGGATTCAATCGAATTGTAAGTCGCACCTATAATTATATTTTAAAATTATTAAAATAACAGCATGACAGATTTAATACAAAAATTAAACGATTTCTCTTTGGACAGAAAGTAATTAATGTATGTCGCTAAATAGGTATTCAAGTTTCAGATATTTAAAAATAAAAAGTAACACTGGAGGCTGACTGCCCCAGTGAAATAACACAATATAAATAACACAAATATTCTACACGTGACAAGTGCTTTGTATCAGCTATATCACCTAGTGCCAACATCGTGAAGATAATATGTAGGTAAGTACACTATATCTGTAACGTAAACCGAGTGATATTAATGTCTATTTATGGAAGTAAAAGTTTTGCTTTGATCTATATTATCGTTTTGTTAAACATAAAGTAACGATTTTAAATAGCTTTTTTGGGAGTTTGTTTTATTTACGTACAATGAATAGAGTTTTTTTTACTAAAATATATAATTTGAATGAGTGATTTAAGGGTTAATTTGATAAAATTTAATTAAATCCTTGCATCTCTATTTGGGTGGCTTGCTTGGAACATTTATTTCATTTCTACCAGTCTTTAGGCAAAGGCTACGATTTTATTTACACGAACGATAAATGTTGCAAAGTAAGTCCATCCTCAATTGATCACTTAAATTTATTTTATTACTACGGGTAGTGCCGTTTCGGTGATTTGCTGAATCCATTACAACTAATCCAACCAAACAACCTCTTTTTCTAAAATAAGGCAATTTTCTTGTTCTACCAAAACATGACCATCGGGAATAAGAACATGTATTGACAGATGTGATAAATTTAACGTTGATAACATATATCGCGATTCATCTGTAAGCTGTACGGTGGCGCTTCGTTCTGTGCGCCTCTACTATACAGGGTTACATTGAAAATTTAAAGGACCGGTAAAATTTTAATTTTAACAAGTTCAGGTTAAAATAGGATTACGTTTTAAACATTATTTAAAATATTCTGTAAAAATACTTCAATTGTAATTGTCATACTATGTTATGTATTACTATGAGTCATGACGTCACCAGCCTGCGCATGCGATTGCTTATATTTTGCGTCGGATATATTTTTTTACTTTAAAAATCAAAAGTAATTGATTCTGTAATTTACGTTTCTCATGGTTTTAAGGACCAGCCATTTAAATATATAGCCTCGATGATAGGTGTGTTTTCACATTAGAAAATCCTTTATGTGGAGGTAAATCGTTCGCTAGTGGATCCCACAGGGTACTGACTGACGCTTGGCTCTTTCGCTACAGTATGCGATTACGTCGGTGTGTCAACAGCTCATGTGTGCGGTATGCTGCATAGTTCTTTTTCTATATATTTTTTTAATCTAGGTAATTAACCAATGGGCAGGTCTACGTTATGTATTTTTTTTTACTTTGTATAAACTTCGTATGTACAAGCGGTATTGATAAAATAAGAAAGTCAAAGATGTTCATTATGTTATTTTGAATGAAATGCCATCACCAATTGCTACCAAATAAAATCAATACCGAGGTAGTAACATTTTTAAGACATGGTATTAAATCTGTAATATTATATTTCTTTTAGGATGAATATCCACTAATTAAAAAAACTTGGACGTAATAAAGTAAGAGAAAATATCCTGAAACAAAGGAAATTTTCGACATATAAATGCTTGACGCTTAGATGTCAACTAATCTGACGTACAGACAATATCATTGAATTGGATATATTAAAGATATCAAATTTGAACAGTAGAATTTAGAACTCATATATCCCCGATAGTATATATCAAAAAATCCCGGCCATTTGTGGCGAAAAATTATAAATCGGTTGAGTGGACGACGCACTCCCTTCGACACTTGGTTATTGTAAATAATATATATATATGTATTATATTTTATTTCTGTACAGACATCACTCAGTATATGTATTAGTAATCTATATAAAATAAAAGTACAAAAAATTGATATTCTATTGGTGCTTACTACTCTACATGTAAATTCAGCAAAAAATATTCATTAAAACTATTTCACAATGCATTGATTTATATGTAAAAATATATATTGATTGGTGTTTTTTTCTCTTACCGTTGATACACACAAACGATTGTTACGCAGCAATGTTGATTGACGTATCTAGATTTCCTCTTAGGTAAAAAAAGATACGGTAACCGCCTTTCAAATAAACACTGTCTCATTTATAATATATCTACTAAGAAACGAAATCCGTAAAGATATCGAAAACATTTTTTTCTTTACCACAATGTTCCGATGCAAAAAGAAATTTTTTTAATGCATTGTCACGTCGCAGTGTCACTAAAAAAATATATTTAAGATGTTACGGTATAGGTAAGGTTCAAAGTAAACGAATGATCGCGGCGCAACAGTCGCATATGTGAACGAACGCTTATGATTGTAAAATATATGCGAAGGGAAAATGCACCTTTTATATACAGTTAAATAAATCCTCCATGTTCTACTATGACTAGATATGTTTTAGATTGTGCACTCGGCCTACAGGGGCACCGAACTAATTTCAAAAATAAACCCTATTAAATGTGAACGTATGCTTACCTATTGCGTTAGAAGGCATTCGTTTTCATTACACTCTATTTCGTATTGTCATAATCTATGGTCAAAATATAGCGTAGGAAATGCAGAATGTAGCAAGATGGCTGAAGTTCCTCCGATATTGATTTAGATTTATTATAAGGGCAGTAAGAAATCTGTACTGTTTAAAAAAACATCAGAATAGAATGTAATGCTACTTGAATTTTTCGGTTTTATTTAAAAAAGGAAAACAAGAAGTAAGTACCTTAGTGAACCTTTGTAAGTAACTGTACCAACGTACCACATTCTGCGTAAAAGTATTGTAAATTAAAACAGTTTAAGGTATCCTGTATAATAATCACTGATCTAAGATGAAAACTAATGCTAAACACATTTTCTTTTAGCAACGTGTTTCAAAATGCAATATCATAAACAAAGTTGCCTTGTAACACCGATCGTAAGTCACTTTGCTCTGATGTGATATTATGCCAGTTTGAATTAAGTTTTAACGATTACAGTGAGCTTAAACAGGATATCTCAATATCTACAAAGATACAAAAAAAATATACAAGACGTTGCAGCAACAATGGAAGTTAGAGACACATTCGGAAAGGAAGAATGGTCAACTCACTTAGTTGCATGTCGTAATCTATCAATGGCACCAATCATCACAAGTCATAATGCGCTTTACAAGACTAGAACTTGGATTTAAGTGCAGCTAAAAGTATAATGTCGTGCATCAGGCGAGCAAAACTAAGGAAAATCTCAGGTTATTCTTTAGCAATTATCTTGGATATTAGAAAACTAAAAATTACCCTTAAGCACAAGTACTCACACTTAACACAAATTAGTAATTAGTTAATATTCTCGGAAATGTACTGTGACTGATAAAATTATGTTAGATAAGTCCAGTAGAATATGAAAAAAATGTACAGGCTAAAACTATGTGGCTTGTGCGTTGAGTGTTTGGAAATAGATTTTGTAATCAGCAGTACTACAGTTTCAAATGTTCTACTGGAGGTAAACGAAGGTGGTTACTGATCACTCGCAGGTATTGTCCACGACATTAACACTTAGCCACAATGAGTTCCAAGTTGACTTAAACAATATCAGTCTATACTACTACAAAAATAATTTTCAGTCAATTTATTCTACCATTTATACATATCGTTTACGTACGAACATTACTGCGGAATATGAAAATGCATTGAGGAGATCAAAGTTCTCTGGGTTTAGTTACATTCCCACTCGTAGTTCCGAATCACAGCCGTTTATAGCGAATTTTTTAACCAAATGACTTAAACATGTGCATTAATTTGCCCAACCACAGCTCCACTTCAACGTTTTCATGCGCTCCCATTGGCGGCGGTGTTTGATACGCATGTGGTTTCGAACCGAGTTGGGGTGTGCGAAGTATCTCGCGCAGGATGCCACCGGGCACACGGGGCTGTCGCGCGGGTAGTGCGCCTCCAAATGCCTTCGCGCGAGCGCCAGGGAGTCCAAACTTACAAAGCACAATGGACACTGAAGACGTTCGCTCCGAAACGTAGAGTTGCCGGCCGTTTCGCTCCCCTCCAGGTACTTAAGCAACTCGCTCCCACGCTCCTCCCCCTCGCCGAAATCGCTTACCGTCGGCTTTGCCAACGCGCCCCGAGCCGCGGCATCTGCAATGCCGACAGCATCATATTACTCAATGTGAGAGCGGTTGGCAAATCCGACGATTCGCGTCTATTGGCCCTAACCACGGTCATAATAATCTGTCTAAAAATATTACGTTGTATAATAAATAGCTTTACGTCAGCAAGTCCCGCGGGTAAAGAGTGACGCGGTAGCGCGGCGCGGTAGTGGTGACAGTCGGTTACCACCAGGGGTGCGGCGCGGAGCACTCTGGCGGCTGCGCGCTCTCGGCGAAACACCTTCTCTAAGAGTTCTGTCGCTGTCGAATCCCATGAGCCTGCAGT
Organism: Calephelis virginiensis; assembly: GCA_002245475.1. Taxonomy (NCBI): domain Eukaryota; kingdom Metazoa; phylum Arthropoda; class Insecta; order Lepidoptera; family Riodinidae; genus Calephelis; species Calephelis virginiensis. The sequence goes on along the minus strand of NJDC01058183.1, from coordinate 451,910 downwards.
TGGTGGTTGATGAGGTAGTGCTTCGTTTTGCATTTCTTTCCGCAGTGTTGGCATGGGAACCACTGGTCACGGTCGGTCTGCGAGTGCACATTGAGCATATGCTGCCGCAGGTTGGACGTGGAGGAGTAGACGCGGCCGCAGAGCGGGCACTGTGGCCGGTAGCCCATGGCCGCCCCGCCCGCGAGAGCCGCCCCTGTAACACAGAGGCGGCGGTTAGAGATACGGAGGCTACGGAGGCCTTAAGCGCTACTGTAAGTGTAGGTATCGGCGGACGGGGCGGGCTCGCGCCTCCTCTGTTTGACGCCGTGTATGGAGTTCATGTGTATCTGCATGTACTGGCGCGTCTTGAAGCCCTTCCCGCAGACGGGGCACGAGTGCGAGAGGTCGCGCGCCGCGTGCACGTTGAGGATGTGCTGCTTGAGGTTGCTATTGTTGCTGTAGCGCTTGCCGCACTCGGGGCACGCGGGCTTGGCCCCCTCACCGTTAGCGAAGGCGCCGTAGGGCCGCTCCTCTGCGGGCTCGCTCGCGCCGCTCGCCCAGCTCGCTGTTGGGGCAGACGGACTCGCGTTCAGTCGAGACCTGATTTCGCTCGCCCTACCCCTACTGCCTAACTACCCGCGCGCGGAACGACTCGCCAATGCCTTTTCATTTTAATATTGAACAGAGTTAACCTCCATTGTTGCCGAGGGTTAGTTCTTATTTGGGGAGCATGCATTAAAATATAGAAGGTTTTATATGATGTTAATTGAGGACATCGATGAGATACGTACTCTTTAATTGTTAGTGTTGTTGGAAACGTGTAACATGACTCAATAATGTACTTAATTAATGATAATCAATATTCTACCACTTACGATCATTAGTTAATTGCTTTTCAATTATTTCTGGTCAAATCTAATGTATTTTTATCGATTGACAATTAATTGTTACATATTTGAGTCATGGAATATTTAACATTAGTGCAAGAAATACTGATTGAAACTTACCAAAGTTGTCTGGGATGCCTGATGGTCCTGGGAGGCCTGGAAATCCTGTGAAATATTGGAAATTTGTTAATTTTTATCCCGAGTCTGTTAAATAAATTGGACAATGAAGATACTCGCCTGGTAAGTTGAGCAGTCCGGGGAAGTTGTGCGGTAAGGCTCCGTTGGTGTTGGCCATGGTCGCCGGGTCGTCGTAGTCTATGGGCTCCTGTTTCGCTCGATTGTCGCCCTCAGTATCACTTGCGCCTGCGTCTGATGATGAATCTTCTCCATCACCGGACTGAGTGTAACAAAGGTGTAAAAATGTTAAGCTTATCTCTACAATTTTAAACATCCATGGCTCTGTACGAGTACGTCGTACAACATACTTTTTATTGTATTAAAATCAAGCAAGTGTTCCTCTTAAGCAGTCGTCGTTATTAATTTTTATAGATACTATAGGCGGTTCTAATGCGTTGTAGAACCAAGGCGAGAATATTCTAGTTAAATTTATTTTATCCTTTTCAATAGCTTACCAAGTTGTTAGAGGCCCCAGAAAGATGTGGGTTTTGTGCGTTTTCCAGTGCGTGGCTGAAGAGAGCCAGCTCGTGGCCGTTGGTGCCGAGCCGCTCGGGACTCGTGCCCTGCGCGGCCAGGAGCTGCTCTGTCCTGTATGGACAACAATTACATGCCTAATTGTTAACAAGAAGACATTTATGGAAAAATGTATTTTCCACCTATAAAGTTTCGGGCATATTCGTATCGCCTAATTACTTTAATATATATACCTACCAGTTGTTCAGGCGAACTTCGTTCTAACCGTTCAGTTCGTATGGTAAAAATTAAAATGTTGTTTTTCTTGGTTTTCTCGCAGACAAACGAAATAAAAAGTATCCTATGTTCGTCTTCTGGATCGAAGCTATCTCTCTGTCAATTTTCAGCAAAATCGCTTCAGCCTTTCTAGAGTTATAAATAGAGTAACTATCATGACTTTCGTTTTTATATATATACCTAAATATGAGTATATCTCCCTTTTCTACCTCAATATTATTTTTAAGACAGCACGTTACAATGTCTTAAAACTACAAAAGTGCCAGAGACTTTTCAATAGAAGCCCAATAGGTCAGAGGTTCCCAAAACCTAATGTCCTATTTCCCAAAATATTTCCACCAAATAGATACCTTCTAAATAAAATATAAATCAAGGTCTCAAATCAAAAACGGAAATATTTGTATCAGAACCAATTTAATAAAATAATCAAAGCTAACAAATGATGTTCGGAGTGTGCCACCGCCTGCACTCTGCCTCGTCCGATGCTTCTGACTCAAACCTACGCTGCCTTTGGTATGTTCCAATCTCTATTATTGTCAATTCTTTATTTGTTTACGAGCTAAAAAGTATTAAGATAGTTACAAATGTAAATAATTTCTTGGGACCTACTTTACTACTCGCTGATATAGACAATGCTAAATACGTTTTCTTTTAAAACTGTAGCGTGAGGCAGAAAATGTTAACACGCTGTGTTGTAATACGACATGTAGATAATTTACATTTACCTTATTAGTCTTTCGTATTGGACACACCCACGTGTTGTTGGATATACTTTATTTATCAATCTCTATTCACAAAACACCAATAATTACCTAGTTTTATTTTCCTAAAATGGTTTCGTAATCTTCGTACCGTTTTATTAACATTGAAATAGGTATTTATTGTTATAGAGTAAGTCAGTGGACCTTCTATGGAAAAATAACTTATAGTAAACATGTGTCGGTATTTCGAACACCCACTTTTAGTATCAAATCTTGGTTTATTAGTACTGCTAACGAGGCCATTTTCGTAATTGAATTATGTACCTAGTTGTGGTTTTGGGTTCTCATTTATCGATAATGGACAGTGACGACAATTTCCTTGAAATCTTGAAAGAGTAGGTAAAGTTACTAAATATTGTGTTAATCATAACAATAATTAAGACCCTATTTTTTGTTTATCTTATTTTTTTCTTACCTAAAATAGAAGTTTGAAACTGAAATATTCTGGATTTACATTTTTTTTGTATTTGAGGGAAAATCTGTTTCAATAACTGTTGTAATAAGTGAGCTAGAAAGTACAGAACCATAATACGAGTAGTAGCCACAATTTTATTCTACTATACAGACTTTCGGTTGCCAAATGCCCGCCCAACAAGTTATATTGTATAAGGAAAGAACAATATAAAAAAAAGGAAAGAACAAAATACATATTTTTTTTATGATATGGGAAGGCAAACAAGGAGACGGATTTCCTGATGTTAAGAAATTCATGCCGCCTAGAGACACTAAAGGTGGTAATGGTGCGTTGCCAACCTGAGGCCGGGATGTGCACCGGTCACCTTATCTTCCGATCCGAAACACGTCAGCGGAAACTGCTGACATTTTGGCAGCAGGACTAGATAAGACGGTGGTACCAATCCTGGCGAGTCGTTGCGAAACTCTACCAGATAGTCAGATGTCACGGTGTTAGTGACGGTAAATCTATGCTAGCACTTTTACGATCTGCCTGACAGGAAGGCAGATAGTCTATTCTGCAAATGAGCCCGGACCAACACGGGGAAATATGATATCAATTCGAATTTTCAATCTACTCCATTTTATAATTTATTCTTGGGATCAAAAAATCAGTAAAACTATATGAAATATGTGCTGTTTCCAGATATTTATTTTGTTTTATGATATAATCTAGTAAAAATTAATACCTGGTCTTCATTTGTGCTTGGTACAGATCAGAGGATCGAGCCCTCTTAGGGGGTGGTGTGCTAGCTGAGCCCTCGTCAGGTCGACGGGCCCTTCTTCCTTCCCTCTGTTGCGACTCCCTCCCTTCCCGGGAGCCCCCACTGCCGGTTTCCGTCCACGATGAAGCTGATTGCTACACAAAACAAAAAATAGGTTTAAGGATTATGAGGATCTTAATACTGAATCTTCTCTGTTTGATATTTAATTGTTTAATGTGGTTGACCAATTGAGCTCATCTTACGAGTTTATATAAATTCTCGTCTCACAATGTTCGTTCTCATACTCCTCCGAAACGGCCTGACCAATTCTCATGAAATTTTGTGAGCATGTTGAGTAGGTCTGAGAATCGGCCAACATCTATTTTTCATACCCCTCAGTGATAAGGGTTTACCCGAAGTTTTTTTTATAAAATCACATTAAAAATATAGCAGAACAACGTCTGCCGGGTCAGCTAGTAAGTACCTAATATTGTTAAAGTTGGATTTATTTTAAATACTTCCTAAAATTCCTGCCAATCACACCTAAATCTATCGTTTGTTATAATTTTAGCTAAATTGAATATTTTGTTTGTGTCTGTACATTGAGGCTATTTCAGAAAAATAGTATGAGTGTTGTACCTCTATGTGTCATTCATGCAGTTTCGCTAATTTAAGGATACCATATAATATATACATTATTGAATCAGTATTAATTGTATGAATTTAATTCCATACATTATTGAATCAGTATTAATTGTATGAATTTAATTCCTTATTTTTCTTAGTGGTAGATTAGGTGGATATGATTCATTAAATTCAGCGAAGTATTGGTTACCTAAAAGCTAAAAAAATAAGAGTAGGTACACTCTTATTTTTTTAATTATTTTTCTATGGTATTTATATACTTAGTAGAAGATCCGAACCGACATATTAGGTATATTATATTAGAAATCATAATAAAAATAGGTTGTTAAAAAGATCCTGGACGGAATATTTTTATTATTTAAAAAAATTAATTTTCATTATTCTTATTTCTTTGCAGGCAACAGCGCAATTGCGCATTGACATAATATATTTGACAACCCATACAAATAACAGACAACCCAACTTCTGCACATTCAATATGCAATATTGCATTATTTAATGAAAAAAAAGTTTAAAAAAATCTATCCACATTTTTTTGAGCGTCCATTTTTATGTTACCCTACATTTGTCATAAAATAGGTTTCATCCTATTATCAGTTCGGTGTAGGTCAACCTAGGTTCGGATCTTAGACTAGCAATACGTATTCGAAATTTTTGAGAAGTTGTTTTGATGTTAAAATATTTGAACGTTTATCATTCTATACGCTTCTTCGCAATTGGCAAGTCGATAGGCGACTTCTTCTCGAAGTCATAGGAAAAGTGTTATCCCGGACGCTTATCGGATCGGATATCGGAAATAATTTGAAGATTCAGACGATACTGCGTGGGTTTCTTTTAACTTACCGGTGATGGTTTTTGGTCGAGCGTCGCAAGCGGCGCCGGCGCCGGCACATCCGTCAGCCCTCGCACTTGCAGAAGCTGCGCCGCTCGTAGGAACTCTTTCAACTGCTCTTGTCCAATGTGGACCTCGCCTTGATACATAAACCTGTTTGTCGACATTATCACTTTAGCCTCTCGAGATTTAAATCTTTATTTTATTTCGCCATTACTGAGGACTAATTTGAAAATTTACTTTTGTAATTATTATTTTGTAATTTCATGAGATGAAATTAATTTAAAAAAAAACCCTTTCGACTTCGATTTGGGTGACATTATTCTGTGAGAGATGAGTAGGTAGGTATGTAAAAATAATTTTTAAGACTGTATTGGAAAATTAATACAGACACGGATTTTGTGACAGTAATAAATATTTAAGTCAGCGAAATGACAAGTTTAATGCCTTCCCCACCTTTCAAACAATCACGATAATAGCTACCACTGACACCACAGTAGCTGAAATAGAAAGGTCGATGTATCATGCTGAGCGAGGATTAGAAGCATTTTACTACTTGACCTATTATTATGATTATCACTTGCAATTAGTTAGTGGAGTCCTGTGACAACAATTGGGCCTGGTATAGATCGCTATCGCTACATATTAGTTGTAATTCGGGTTCGATTCCCTGCAAATGCCTGCCCATTTGTGTGATGAATATCAAAGTGTATATCTAATGCATTTACGGGTCTAGGTTTGTTTATTAAATTTCTCCCAGTATTTATTTTACTGTTTATTTATATTAGTACCGTCGACCAACATCCATAACATAAGTATGATACGAGTATAATATGATTACTAATATGTGTTACATTCAATTTGTGTAATTTATCCAGGATGTTACTACCATAGGGGAATTGTTTTATATCTCATTTTATAAATAAATAAGATTTTGAAGATGCTAAGATAGGAGAGTTATAGGTATAGATATTTATAAATTACCAGTTTTATAGAGAAACAATCGACAATTTGATTTCGGTTTCATTCCGGTTTAGTAAACTTTTTAATGTTAATGAAGCCAATTTAATGTTAATTGTTTATAAAACATCGGAAAGAATGTTGTAAATGTTTAAAAACGTCCACGCAAATGATATATTGTATAGTGATTATGATTTATGTCGAGAATTTATCTAAAGTAGTTGTGTAATATATATTTTACTAAAACGTTTGGAAAATATATTTATGTAATTGCTAATTTGCTAATTTTTAATCAATTTTGAAATTTCTATAGTAATTTTCATTTAGGCTACTGAAACTGATGATCTTTTATTTAAGTATACTTCACTTATGATAGTAAACACCTACCAAGATTGTGGAAATGCTTTTCTACGAAATTTTAGAATAACGCGATTAGTTTACTGGCTAGTTTAGGTTGGAACACAAACTAAGCGAGCACTATGAAGAGGTGGATAGCTATTACTTTGGGAGTCATAGCAAAGATTGGAATTCACGATATATGTATCACAAAAACTGAAGCGCAGCTAAAAAACCGACTCCTTATTATTTTATTAACACGTTGCGATTCGATCATTCGTTTTTTGAAAGATACGTATAGGTCACTATTTCGAGGTGGTCCCATATTAATTTTATGTTGATAAAATTTGTGTGAGACCATCTTTGAATCATTACCTATGTTTTTTTTAAACACAATTTGTTTGAAGAGCTCTTAGTCCACCTCTCACAAGATGCCTGGTAGGATAGTAGTTAAGCTATTCTTGGAAATCTTATCTTTTTTCAAAGTGGCTAACATGTAGCTGGTGGCCAGGCTTTTTAACTCAATGATTTCCTGCGATTTAATTGATCAGGGTCATTGTTAGGTTGATGAAGTCTCTTTTTTTTAGTTAAACACATACATACCTTAATAAGCTTTCCATATCTTTGTCATGAACATCTCTGAGAATAACTATGGGGTGCTGACAAGGATTCGCCTTCAACAACTTTCGGAAATAAGGACTGCAAGCTGATAGCACCACCTAGTAAGAGAAAAGCACATAATAAAGAAATGTTTTTTATTCAATTTTAAGGTCATGATGTCCGGATAGAAGATTATGTGTTGAAACAAGAAAAATAAATTTTTAACATAATTAAGACGAATAACACTAAAATTTAATATTTTTAATAGCCCCCAACAAAATGTAATGTATTATGTATATAAGGGGATCATCTCTATTTGTGATTGAAAAAAATTATAATCTTCATACCCATATCGCCGAAGATCGTAGGCAGAGGTACATCCAACTAAAGAGGCACACCCGCGATTGGCCGATGTAGTTAATTTCGGTTAGCGTTGTTTTTATGAGAAAATTATAAAAACACATTTTTGTTTTGTTTACGACCTGGGGGTTGAACCCGAGACCTCATGAAAGTCAAGTCCAATATCGTACCGCTAGGCCACTCAGTCGACGAGGGAGAGAAAGTTGAAAATTCTTCAGACATCCAAGCAGGTTACGGCCCATATTAATAACATTTATAAGTTACCAGACAATCACTCCTATTTTTCAATAATTAACAAATATATCTTAGCAATTAAACTCTAGTAAGTCTATCTATCTGTAGATAGATTATTGAAATTGGCACTTAGCCATAGCTGTAGTAGGTATAGCATATAGCCGAAATTCCGTTTCGGTTTTTCCACTACGGATTGTGAACGTATGAGGTGAACCTAAGTGATGCCGCAGACTGAAAGTGGAGAAGTAAAAGTAAGAGAGCTGATGGCTGAGTATTATACAATACATCCAAATACAAATTTGATAAAACTATTTCACAAATTTCAAAGAGTGAAAAAAATTTACCTCAGACGGGATGTGAACCTTCACTCTTACGTCTCAAGCCAACAAATACTCTAACCATTTAAGCTAATGATTCCAGGGTGTAGTCAAATCCTGTGTGGGGTAAATCTTTTAATTCCTTAAAATTTGTAGAAATTTAGCATAAGGCAAGTGCTTAATTTTAAGTACCTTGATAAAAGTATTTCACTCATGTTTTTATACAGCTGCTAATGCATTATAAAAGATTTTTTAAACTTAAATAATATGTTCTGGTAATTAGATAAATGTCAATATCCGAGTTCTCAAATCTTCGAAACATGGTAATAGCAATAAATTCTCATTAATTATGACATCGTTGGAGAGAAGGTTAATTTAAAACTATAAGATGTTAAAGATTAATTACTAACATGTTACCCGCCAGTATACATAAGGAAATCATCTTAACATGCAAATCACTGCAAGAGCCTTCACGCATTGAGCAAGTGAGAAGATGATCTCATTCGGCTTATTAGATTTTCAATTTATAGAATGTAATGTTAAAATATACTCAGGGACATGGAGCGGTTTGTCATTGCTGTTGAAACATCGGGTTTTTACGCTGTCGGTATAATTTTGTGACCTAATGCATCTTCACTAACTACAAATGTAAAATGGAAGCAGTCCAAAATACAGTGACATTAATAGCTTTAAGTAGGTAAATGTGTGATAATACTGAATAATAATTATGACGCAACCGATTGAAAATCTATAGATAAAAGTATGGTAAGGCTAATATTAAAAACTTCGATTGTTAATAGGTAAGGCCTGCCTGCCTCTTGAGACGTTTTTTGTGAAAATGGCTTTTTATTAAAAAAAAAACATTGAAGGCTTCCATGTTGTGTGATAATTCCATGGATAATTCTTAAAAATGTTGTATACAGTAATTTTTTTTAACAGAATCGTACTCTGTTGATGTAGCTAATATTTTAAGTAATGAATAATGTCAGGCTTCGTTTTCCCACCACGTTGGCCTTAAAGGAGTAGGCGTACAAGCTCAACGCTGTTGACAACCGGCCAGTCTATAACGTATTACCAAGTCAAAATATCGTTGATTAACACCTATAATGCAAGCATTTTTCCTTCCTTTAGCGTAAGATCAATGTGTTATTGACCAGATATATTGATTTACCTTGTGTGCTGTGAATGTTGCGCCGGCGCAGGCGAGCGTGACGTCGACGAAGTCCTCCTCGTCGCGCAGCCGGCGGAAGGAAGAGACCATGGCGGAGTGGAAGTCGTTCCACCGCAGCGAGTACTGCTGCTCGCCGCCGCCGCCGCCGCCGCCTGCGTGCAACCGGGCTGTGGCCACACGGTCTCTCGTTAATATTATATTTATTTAACACTTTATTGTACACAAGTGAACAGCAAAACCCAATTAATGTTTAAAAGCATGCATTTAATGGCCATTAAAAAAAATCTCTAAGCTTTCATTAAAAAAGTATCAATTTCTGTAGTCACAACCTCATTGCTTGTTATGGTCTTGTTCCACGCTAGAGGGTATAGTGACCGATAGATTTGCAAATAAAGCCGGCTATAAGGTAGAGACGCCCCTGTAACTTATTTATAGGGTGTCTAAAGGCTACGTTAGTCTCTTACCAAAAGAGAGAAAGCGCGACCTCGTTGTTCGCTATTTTATTACACTACAAAATAATTCACATGATTTGTACTAGCGTGAAGATTCTGAGTTTTGGAATAGCTTAGTCGAAAGCGTGATTAAAATGTCAAAATTGCGGAAATCGTCAAACGACTGATTTGACATTTCGTGAGAACCTTTTCCGATGTAAACAAACTTTGTAAATTTTTGCCTTAGGGTTTCAAGCAAAAAATGTTCAAGGCATCTCAAAAGTGTAGGTTTAATGCTATGTAGTAAACCAAAAGCAACTACAGACAAGCAGAGTTATTTTTCAAAATATTTCGAGTGTTTTGGAAAACGTGAGTGTCAAAATATGTGATTTAAGTCGGGTTATTAAAGAATATTTATCATAAATATTCTTTAAGTTGGATTTATCATTAATATTCTTTAAGTTGGATTTATCATAAATATTCTTTAAGTTGGATTCATCATTAATATTCTTTAAGTTGGATTTATCATAAATATTCTTTAAGTTAGATTTGTCATTAATATTCTTTAAGTTGGATTTATCATAAATATTCTTTAAGTTGGATTTATCATAAATATTCTTTAAGTTGGATTTATCATAAATATTCTTTAAGTTGGATTTATCATAAATATATTTTAATAACCAAACTTAAATCACATATTTTTGATACTCACGTTTTCCAAAACACTCAAAATGTTTTTTGTATCGGAATTACTCATCCTATTAATATTATAAATACGAAAGTTTGTATGTTTGTTAAAGTATCTTATACTTTTTAAAAACCCCGGCAACATATCCTTGACGTATAGTCAGAGAACGGTAGGTACCGAGCCAGTTGTATTTGCTCGGGTCAATGTAATTGAAATCTTTTAAATTTATTTAAAAATAAACCATAAGAATTTGTTTTCGGTTCAACGTATTGTAAATTTCATTTTTGCTCGTAGGTAGTAAAGAGTTGAATTTAAAATTAATTTTTTACGCTTTTATATTTTAGCGTGTAGGTTAATGTTGGATTCTAAATAAATGAAAATCAATTATCGCTTAAGTGACCCATTAATCACGTAACTTGTGCCGAAAGTAATGGCCCTATCCGTTAAAAGTTTGACATACCTAGTTCTAAAAATGCCTGAATTTTGTTCTCCCGTGTTAAGATTATTTTTTTATGCGATGAGATAGAGATAAGCACCTGATGATAGCGATAGCGATAATATCTTGATGGTAAATAGTTACCGTGGCCTAGAGAAACCTTAGATGTTGCGGGTCCGTTGGTGTCTTATGGCCGAGGTGTTCTACCGCGTTGGGTAGGTGGTCTACCGTCTACCCTACCTACAGGACCGGAACATGACTCTGCCATTATGGCGACAGGAATAGGTAAGGCGGTGGATCCCTTATTCCCTACCCGAAATAAAAGTCTATACTGCATTCCTACCAAGAAGCTCGTAAAACGCAAGCACCGGTCTGGTTGCCTCTTGACTTGATTGAAACGAGAGTTTTGTGACCATTGGTCTGGATTAGTACTACTGCCTATCACCACTTGGTGGGATAACGTTAGTGCTCCCATCTCCGTGAATTTCGTTTTCCGGTGTGGAGGTATGCTGGTCAATTTACTCACCAGAGGACTTAATACCTAAGTTATAACTTGGCAACGCAAAATTACCATATTTGTCATCGTTAGGCTACGTGTATTTTTAAACTTTATAAAATCTGTCTGCTTGTTTTTTCTAGTAGTTCCACCTAACCGCACCAAATAACCAGGCCTACCAGGCCATTTTTTTGTGATAAACACAGATGTTTTGCTGGTCCTGAACGTGTTTATTAAATTTATTCTGGTATATGTGTACGTATTTCTATATATTAGTATCGTTAACTAACAAATGCATACGTTTTGCATAATTTAGATTTTAGAGTTGGTTCAATTAAAACAAATAAAAGAAATCTCATAAAAATATGATTAGGTGCTTAATTAGTAAGTAGTTATACTGTCATTTTCGCCTCTGTGGTATAGCGGTTCAGGTGTTGGACTTGACTGCATGGGTTGGGCAACAACCAAAAAATTTGGTTTTTCCAATTTTCTAACAAAAAAAAAACATTGCTCGGGATTTGATAGGTGCCCGGTTGAAATAGGCTTGCCACCTATCACATTCTGGGACTTAGTGTCTTCGGCTAGTCGTGGGTGCATTGGTTGTGCCTCTGCCTACCACTTCGGAGATATGGGCGTGAAGATACAAAAAGAAAATGACAGATGATGTTTAATCGAGAAGGAGTACATCCATGGTGCAACATAGCCTTCATTTGATAAGATCATATTTAAGATAGCCTTAAGTGTGAATTCCCCTCGCGTTAGACGTCCGCCGAGCCAGCTGTGCATTAATGCGCAATATTACGGCGCATGCGAAATTTACGGAAAAATTGGGACCATTTTGAAATTAAAATCGAAACAGATAAATAATTTATGTCCACAAATGTCCGTTGTGTACTTGATTCGGATATTACATTTAAATGTACAAACGTTGAATTAAATTGTTTACTGTATCTGTGCGTTTTCTTTGTTACTCAAATAATATTTATCTCCAAAAAATTGTCTCTTTTAATTTGTTCGTTTGTCCGATATCTCATAACAAAATCATGTATAGGTATTTTTTATAATCAGTGTTCTGCCAAAAATAAAATAATTTGGACCAGATTTTATTCACTGATTCTACGAGTTTTTGACATTTTTTTTATGTTATAGGTAAGCAAATTAGCAGAGCGATTCCTGATAACAAATACACGTCGCCTGTGGTGCGAAGATGTTAACGGTACGTGATTGATAGGACCTCAGGCCTTTTAATCAGTGAAGTTCACCGACTACCCTACCTCCAAACCCGAACACGACAACGTTACGCAGGCTAAATAGGTAAGGTGGTAGTAATTCGGACGAATTTCTAAGACTCTACTTTGTGTAACTGACTGCGCTGGGGAAATAATGTAGGTACCCTAAATTACTATATTATTCCACTAGTGGGCGACGGAGTTAGCACATGCCAACACCAAACGTATATGATAAGCTGTCAATACTCTTAGCTAATAGAGATACCATTAAGCCCTTAAGCGCGGAACTCAGTAGACGAACATGCCCAGGGGCATGTTTGCAGACCCGAACCTCGCTTCGAAAGGCCAGACTGTCTGCGATGGACCTACACTAGCAAACATGATACACAGACCTGTAGAAGAAAGATTTTTTTTTAATGGCTAATTTGTTGCCAACCGCGAGGTTTTTAGAACTTTACCGGGCTATGGAAGCAAGATTCGGCGAATATGTCCGCAGACTTGCCCGCATGCATGTCCGTTTAGTGAATTGCTCTCTTGACCTAAACATAGATTTTACGTGTTTTTTAATCGAGTTTGTTAACTTTGAGAGATTCATACTCTCAATACCGTTGTTGGGCACTAAGTGAAACTGCTTTACATCATCATCTGAGGACGTCCACTGCTGGACATAGGCCTCCCTCAAAGAACGCCGCAAATCACGGTCACCAGCTGCTTGTATCCAGCGACTTCCCACTTTGACCAGATCATCAGTCCACCGGGTGGGAGGTCGTCCAACACTACGTCCTCCGGTGCGGGGTCGCCACTCGAGAGCCTTTCTTCCCCATCGGTTGTCGGTTCAGCTTGCCACTTAAGCTTGCTGACTTTCTGGACTATGTCGGTTACTCTCGTTTTCTTGCCGATCACGAATTTCGGATCACATCTCCATCCATCCAGATAAACACTGAGCATAGCTCTCTCCATGGCACGCTGAGCTTATTTAAGAGACCCACATTTAACGGCTAAGTCTCAGTCATCATGTCATCACCGGTAACACACACTGGCTTTACATACATTTTTTTAAATAAAAACAACGGTTGGAATTGAATAAGTGTCCAGTTGGTGATTTGCCATCTATTAGTTGTGGATGCCCTATACCTCTGGCTACCTGTATGTGGATACGGACGTGATGATACTTTAATGTTAAATTTATTCGGCTATTTGGGTATGTAATAAATAGTTTTAAGTACACATTACTGGTTATTGCAATAAGATTTTGTTGATTAAAAAAACATGTTATAAAGTCGTATGTTAAGATCTTGGTATGGTAAGTACATGTCGTCATTAATTACAATGAAACATGTAGAGATATTTATCGAGAACATTTGTATTAATCCGAATAATTAATCTCTCCATCGTTATGAAGCTGTTCCAACTTTTTACATTTGTTTTGATTGCGCTAATTGACTCGTACAGTCCGCTGGAATATATTATGGATCAATTAAAATCGGTGATTTTGATGTTTGAAATCAGTTGCAGAAAGTATTCCTTACCCGTGTGTTTGTTGTTCAGAATTTGGGGAGACATAAGCTGTTATTTAATTTAAAAAATTGTGAAAATTTAATCTTAGCACTTTGTTTGAATTAATATATCCTATTTTCTGCCGATGCGAAATAACTATCACTAGGTCATTAAAATGTAGGGACATAGGGATGTTCACTAGGTTTATAGTCGAACTTTGTTTTAGTCTTCGCTACAAGTATCAATAACAAAAGGAATACCTAATTTAAATGAAGTCAAACAACAAAAAAGAGTTAATATGCAAAATTGTTAAAAAATTAAACCAAGTTTTTTTAGGACTTTTTCATTAAAAACTGACTTAGTAGTTAGTACCAATGTCATTACCTCCGAAGTGTGAATGTGTGCGTGTGTATGTTACTGAACTCCTCCTCGACGACTGGAGCGATTTTTATGTTTTTTTTGTGTGTGTTCAAGGGGATTTGAAAATGGTTTAGATTCACAATTTGGCCCAAGGGAAATTGTTTTTTTTATTATTATTTTATTTGTAACTAGTCGTTGATTTTGGAATATTATACATTGGATTCGGCAGAGTGCACTACTATCGGAGCATTAAATATTATGTAAAAACTGTTAATATCAAGCAATAAAAATTTCGTCGGCTAGTACCCGTACTTTTACAAATTTAAATTTTGGGATGTACAAAGAAGAAATCTTATTTAAATCAACGATAGACGAACATTTTTGCATCAATTATAAAAAATACACGAACTATTTTGCTTATAACTTTTTCGAATTTGAAACAAGATATCTATAAATTTAAAACCCTTAAAAGGTTCGTAATTAAAAAAAAGGAGTATAAGAAACGCGACTTGCGATAGTAGAACAACTTAATATTTTATGTAGATGGACAAAAAATATGCAGTTATAAAAAATCTAACATAAAAAATTTTACACTAGACGAAATATTTTGTATCGGGGGCTTCTTTATAAATAAAAATGAGTCGCTGTAATGTATGAAAGTGCATAACTTCCTTACGACTGGATCGATTTAGCTTATTTTGTTTTTGAATTATTTGTGGAAATCTAGAGGTTTAAAAAAACGAAAACGGAAATTAGAAATTAATTAAAAACTTGATTTTTTCCCATACAAACTAAAAATGTGAAACGAAGATCGCCGGGACAGCTTTCTCCAATAAAAAATATATTTAAACTCGATAATATACAAATAGCTGCAAATACATAAAATATTAACTGACGCTCCGTGGGTAATATTCCTTTTAATATTAGCGCATATTTATAAATAAAAGATTTTATAATATTGAATTGTACTTTTATATAATGTTAGCTGTTTACCCGTGACTTCGTAGGCATAGATAGATTTTCATACAAATTTCATAGAAGTTCGTTACCCCCTTAGTCCCTGAGGGTTAAAAAGTAGCCTTTATTTAAACTCGAGTACCTACTGTGAGTATTTTATCTATATGCTTATCAAATTTTATCACAAGTTCAGCTTAGCCGTGAAAATGCAACAGATGCCTAGACAGATGAACATACAGATAGACCTTCACATATTTAATATAAATATAAGTATGAATTTAACCGTCTGGGTTATGGATTACTCAACGCTTGATCGGATTAAATAGAAGTTTGAAAGAATAATATTATCTGAATTAGAACAAAGGCAATAGAGCTAAGGGATATACATATAAAGGTGTAGGTTAAAACGCGGATTTTTTTTGGCGAATTAAAATCTTAATGAATATTAGCATATAAATATACTAGGTATTGGAGATAGGTGATAGTGCTATCCTTATCCTGATATAGCCTGTTACGGTTTATGAAAATAAAAACTGATGTATTTTATCCCTTACATAATTAAAAGAACTGTGTATACACTGCTAGTAATGTTTACTTAATGTTTTTTAGGTGATTGCACTCCAACTTTTCGGGGCTTTGAGAAACACAAATTAAGACAACGTTAAGTTAAAGCAGCCACTATGACAGCGTGATACTGAAAGGCCAAGTAAAAAGAAGTAAACATACTATAGGTAAGTTCATAATAATTGTTTGTATATAAAAATAGTTTGAAACATATGATTTGATTGGATATACCTAAACTCAATTTAACATAGTTGGGTTTTGTACTAATCAAACATCCAGATCAAAGTATTTAACAACAATGCTGATATTATTTTTTTTGCTGGAAATTGCAGGATTTTCGGAAAAACCAAAAAAGGTTATCCATGTAAATTATTTTTCGTAGATCGAAACGTAATTGTCAAATATCAAATAAATAACAGTATGGTACGGGTAGCTTGTATTGGTGTGAGTGGTCCTTAACATGAAAATTGGAGTGTCCATGGTTTTTGTGTCAACAACGGGAAGGCGTTGTATTTTGACCTTTCTCCGCACTTAGCGAACTGAGGTTTGAGCTACGGCTTGTGTTACAAATGTTATTGTTTTTATTAAACAAATTGCACGAAAGAGAACTCTGGACATGTAAAACTTAAACGTCTTTAGAAATTACCTCGTAATCACACAGACTAAGTATATACTCTGAAACAATCACGAACATGACATTAATTTAAAATTTAAAAGACATTTTAATTTTCGTACTTTCCCATGCCTGGAAAATAATTTGGATACTGGGTTTATTTTAACATTTCAATACTTAAAATTTAGCCTTATACTTAGCGTAATGTCTATGTTATTATACATATAAGCCTTTCTTTTGAATTACTTTATCTGTTAAAAGAAACTGCATCAAAATCTGTTTCGAAGTTTAAAAGCTCTAAGCATACATTGGGACTGCCACCGGAAAGCGATTTTGATTTATACTGTGCAGTGATGATTAGCACGTCGCTGATGGTCACCGAATGTAGTGATGCTGTGTTTGCAAGGTTTAAAATGTTTGCTTTTTGTGTGCGCGAATTCATTAGTCACCCTATCCTCGAAACCAGAACATGGCAACATGGGGGAGAATAGGCGAGGTGGTTGTACCGATCTTAGCGAGACATACATTTTGACCAAGGTTAGTTATTTATTTAGTTAGTCAAGACACGGTGCTAGTGATATGACAAATTTAAATTTTGTTAACAATAATAATAATATAAATAACACTTTTTTAAATAACGTTTGTATCTACACCTTTGCAAAAAGACCATCTGCCTTCCTGCCAGGCAGCTCGTAAAAGGCGAGCATAGGCTTACCGTCACTAACACCGTGACATCATACCAGGTGGTAGAGTTTCGTAGCGACTCGTCCGGATTGGTATCACTTTCATCGCCTTAATCATTCCTGCCACCATAACGTTCAACGTGTTCCAGTTTGGAGGGTAAGGTAGCCGGTAAACTTACTTTTGCTCGAGGCCTAACATCCCGGCCTCAGGTTGGCAACGCACCATTACCACCTTTGGTATCTCTTACCATGACGTTACCTTTGGTGTCTGAATTTCTTACCATCAGGAAATCCGTCTGCTTCTTTGCCTTCCATTATCATAAAAAAAATACTTTTTAATACACAAGACCAACCTAATTATGTTATAGTTAATTACTGTCGATTTATAAATGTAATTAAAACGCGTAAAGGAACTAGGAATAACAGTTTACTTATTCGTAATGATGAAAAAATGTGTGATAATATTAGATTGATCGCGTTCAGGTAGAGCGCTACGCGTTTGGGCGGACCTTACGTACACAGCCCAACTGCGTAGCGCCCTACGGACACATTACACGAGTACTTGTGGAGTATTTTGGGAGATACTCTTACGTTATACATAATTATGTGTACTAGTGATCGCCAGTTGGTCAAAAAGCGACCATAATAAATTTGAATATCTTGGTGATAAGAACGCCATCTTCATTTCTCAAACTGTATGGTGTGCCATCTGTGATGTTTTATCGTTATCATAAATATTTTTGTTTGTGTGTGTCAAGTGCATGTGTGGGTAATGTTTTATTTATTGATTTAATGTACTTTATAAGCATTATTATTGCAAAATATTAGCGTTCTGCATATCCACACATAAACTATAAGTGTGCCAAATTTTATACTCCTCCGTCGGCCAATTTTCGTAAAAAGGGGTCCAAAGATTTTGCTTTACATATTAATATATATATATATATATATAATTATAGGTTTTACATTTTAATTTTTGGACAAAAACAATTTACAATAAACAAATTTATGTGCAACAAATTTAGAATTTGTTCAAATATAGAATTTACAGTCAGATTAGTAAAAACTTGTACTATGAATAAATAATACCGATTAAAGTCAAACATTAAATAAGATTATAGAAATGTCCGTAGTTAATTAAATGGTAATGTAAAATATATTTATATTTATAAGTAGTGGCGTCGATAACACACGTATATACACCCATGCACACCCAGACACATACGTGAACGCGAGTATTTCGTGTATGCGGTGAAAAAAACAACTTTTTTTGTGATAATTAAGCGAACAAGCACACAGGTCTTCTTATGGTAAGAAATAACCGTGGTCTGTAGACACCACAAATGTTGGAGGTGCGTAGTTGTCTTATGTCCAAGGTGTCACGTAATTGTATAGGTCTATCGGCTACCCTACCCTTCGAACCGGAACATGACAATGTTATTATGGTGGCAGGAACAGGTAAGGTCCACCACCTTCTCTGGACCAGTTGCAGCACATCAGTTTACCACCAGTGGTCTTGTTGGTAATGACCCATTGAACCTTTGCTCGCCTTTTGAGAGCTGCGTGGCTGGAAGGCAGATGGTCTATTCAACATAAGATGCCCGGACCAACACGGGGAAACCCGCTCGCTTATCGAGATTGTAAGACTCGAAGTTTCCGAATTAAAAAACCGTAGTGTTCGTATATTATTTAGTGCCGGTACCTTCTTTAATTAGGACGACAATCATAATATTGTAGTATTTTAATTTAAATACATAAAAAAATAGAACTTTCTTCACACAGCATCCGTAGGTTATCAACAGTATAAGGTCTCTTAAGTTACTCTGTATAAGTTAAGTTACTTGTGTATAATATACCTACACGTATAATATCTTGAACAAACTTTTAAAAATCTAGCTATCAGTGAAATAAAAAACACATTATTAAAGATTATACCAACATGGGGGATTTAGGAGTTTATACAGAGGGAGTGCGAATGCAAGCGGTTTATGTCTGTTCCTGATTCCAGACACCCCCCGGCCGGGGGTGAGGAGCTACCCCCTCACTCACGGTGACTGACGACAAAATTTAATTGTGTAAAAATAACTTTTTAGAATAAAATTAATCTTTACTTTCTTTGTAATCTTCTTTATTAAGGCGTATTTAATTTATTTTTACCTTTTTGTCACATCATTTTTAGATGATTTTTATTGTACTTTGATGGCAGGTAAAGGTTAAAATAATTATTTCAGAATAACTTTAACTTAAATAAATACAAAAGTTTCTTACATGGATTATATTTGTATAGATCCACGTGAAATAAATAATGTATTATTATGAATTTGATTCCTTGAAGTTAGGAGTTTTATCAATACAACAGTGGCGAGAGTAGACATTGTGGCAACAGGAAGACCTACCAACAATCCAGAGGAATAGTTGCATGACTACACCATCCAGTAAATATTAAATAATATTAATACAGCTAGCTAAATGCACATAAAAAGTTACGAAATATGTTAATAACGTCCAGGTGATCGCGCGTGTTTTAAATAACATACAAGAATGTATGATATAGAATGTTTAATTTACACTAAAGTCTATCGAAAATTTTACTCACAGCGAAATTCAGCACCTTCTAATTGTGTAATTAAATAATGTCAACTTATTTTAATACAAATCAGAACAAACACGTAGGTGTTGCCATTAATATTTATGATATTACACTTATGTCATTTAATTCTATTTTTATTAGATACATAATAAAATGTTGAAACAGTAAAGAAACTTAATGTTGAATATAGAGCAAAAATCTCATCATTACACTACATTTTTTTCACATCTGCATAGGAAATAGATTAAATTATAAGTTTTTTTATGGTATTGTAAGACAAATGAACAGACGGGTTTCCTGATGGCAAGAAATTCACGCCGCCTAGAGACACTAAAGGTGGTAATTGGCGTTGCCAACCTGAGGCCGGGATGTTAGGCCTCTAGCAAAAGTAAGTTGGCTACAGATGTAAAGTAAGCTTTTATTTTGCTAAAAAACAACGGAATTAGCAAAATAAAGACTAATTTTACGTCTGTTATAATGGATTTCCGCAAAGTAACGCCTGATGCAATAAAATAAGTTGGCTACCTTATCCTTCGAACGGGAACTCATCAGCGGATAGGAAAGGCGGTGGTACGAATCCGGGAGAGTCGCTGTAAAATTTTACCACCAAGTCAGATGTAACGGTGCTAGTGACGGTAAGCCTAAATAAGTCTAAAATTTTAAAACTCCAATCAAATAAATCTAAAAGTCAGATACAGCACACGGGGAATAATTTTGTATAAAATTTTAAGTACGTTTTGGTATTAACATGGTATTAAAATGGAAAAACATGGTTTTCACCATTAGCTGTTTTGTTATATTATAATGAAATAAACCATGTTTAAAAATAGACTTCGTACAAGAAAAGTTTTTCGGTAACAAAGCTACGACGTTTATAACTTTCGGATCCCAGTTCTTTAAAGACGAGATAGAAGTTGCATATTTTTAAACATTTTACATTTTTCTTTTCCTAATTAACATAAAAAATGTAAAAATCTTGAGTGCGGACGCAGATTAAGAAAAGAATTACAGTTTTAAATCGCGATATGAAAGCGATGTCATTAAAGCGGCACGGCACCCCACCCCCTGATCCTGGGGGATCATCCCAGGATCGGGGGGACAAGGGGGTAGCAAATATCAACGAACTCATGTTCCGTACGGGAACGGCTTCTCGCTTGCTCTTCATATACTGTTGGTAAACAATCCCGTACGTTTATTATATTGTAAATTCTATTTTGGTTATATTAATTTAATAATTATTTATGTATTTAACTAGTTTTCTTCCTGCGACTTCACACGCGAGTATATATAGTATATGAACTTTATTCGAGGGTGGTCTTAAGAGATTTCGAAACCGTATGTATGTAGACTTATGAATGTCGAGTTGACGTTTGTATGTAGAGTTATGAATGTGACGGAATGTGTAAATATGTGTGTGTGTGTGTGTGTGTATGTGTGTGTGTCTGTGTGTGTATGTGTGTGTGTGTATGTGTGTGTATGTGTGTGTGTGTGTCTGTGTGTATGTGTGTGTGTGTTTATGTTAACTTTAAATTACCAGTGTAAAAACAAATTTGGAGATCCCAGACTATGAAGTTAACAGACTTTCATATTACATTTTTTTACCTATTTTTCGAAATGAAAACAATTTTTCTGTAATAATGTTTTTTTTCTATTGTTTGACAGCGTCGAGCAACGACGTTTTGGCCACATAGCTAAAGGAAAGAGCTAAAGGTAACAATCCAGGCGAGCATTTGCGGGCCTAGTTTAGTGTATTTGTTTGACTGACAGCTCCTGATGAATATAATAATCCAACAATCTAAAGTACTTGATTACAGGAGTGCGTGATGAGGTCGTTACATCCCTACGCTGAATAATACCGCAACGGCACACGTGACTATCTATTGTTTTTTTTAAATCTTGTATTATGTAACATCATGGCTACTATATTTTGCATGGGTTGGTACTTGGTATGATGCAGTGCTTGATAAAACTAATTTCATGGGACTGATGTTATAACTCTCCAAGGTAGCGAACACCATACAGGTAAATTACATTCTTTTACATTGATGATTTTATTATGTTGATAAAAATTACAAACAGAATCCTATTGCAGTATCACTACAAAGTTTCCTTTGTCCTACACTATTCTGTCTTAATCAGACATCTCAGCAATGGAGAGGACATTTCAGGAAGTTGTGTGTGTCTTATTCATTATGTTTTTTGTGAAAAATGAGGTAGGACGAAGACAAAAGTTTCATCAGCGTCCGTAAAATATTTTATGCATTGCTATGGCGGACTACGTCGGTATTCCGTCCTTAGTGAAGTTTTGGGGCATTTCTTACTGTAGGCAATGACTTTGTTATCATTAATAGTAATTCATGTCATATTATCTATGAGTTTGAGAAAATCAAACGTGAAAGGAAATGTAAAAATTACAAGTCCATACTAATATCATAATTGCGAAAGTTTGTCTGTCTGTCTATTACATTTTTACGGCTAAACCGCAGGTCTGTATTTGACGAAATTTAAAATCCTTTATAGATAAATAATCCGAGTTCAAACATACCCCCAAAGGTCTAAAATAGGGGATGAAAGTTTTTATGAAATTCTGTTCTATGCCAACGAAGTCGCGGGTAAGCAGCTAATACTTTATAATAGTGTTTTTACTTTATAATAGTATCTTGACGCCGTATTCCCGAACATTTAGGCAGAGATAAATATTTCACGAATAACCAAAGGTACTTAGTGCAACGATATTTTATGAGTAAAGCCCTGTACCTATACGTCTATAACTACTGTTAAATGAGTTACAGTGTAAGTGTGTAGTTTAGACCATACATACTTATAATCAACTTCTACAGCCTATCTACAGTTAAAATTTTACTAGAGTGTTGATGCTAAAACATTTTCGAAGTACTGAACTGAATTATTGTTTTTCATTAATTTTGTGTGACTTAGTTAAATGAAGATGTTGCTAAATGAAGGCTTTATTTGATTTTATCACAAAATATTTTTTTTCGAATTTTAAATAATTGTAAATTAAAAAAATTAAAAATTTTTAGGGTGGTTAGATTATCCAATCGTAATTTAATCTCAACTTAGTAATAAGTCACTTACAACTTAATAATTTCTAATAAGAAATAATTAAAGATTTAGCATTTCTTATAGAAAATTGGTGCTAACGACATATTTTTTAAACGAAAGAAAAAGATGCAACTCTCAAAGAAAAGTGAAAAGAGATATTTTTTATTATATATGTAAAACTGATTTTCTTAAAATTTTGCAGTGAGTTGCTAATAGTTATTTTTTCTTATTTAGTAGTCGAAATTAGCTTTCGCAAATTGTCGCATGTGTTTTCTTAAATATACATGGGACCGATATATCTTTACCTTTCTAATAAGTAAAAATAAATATCGGATATTTTAAATTAGGAACATTTGAAAGTATTTGCTTAATTTAATAATTAAGTCTACATTATAAAGCGTCCAAGACTATTTTGCGTAATAAAGCGACAAACATTCAAACTTTCTCAGCAGTATCATTTACAATCTTACAAGAATAATTTCGCTCTATGAATCAGAAGACTTCCTGAACAACTGGCAGTAAAGTTATTTTGGAATTACATGTACTTGTAATAAATATCTTCCGTAGTACATTGGTATCGGAAAATAGAATAATGTTGGAAAAACAAGTTGATTGATGTAGCTTACCGGTCTCGGTGGCCATGGTTGGCGGCTCGGAGGGCGGCACGGCTGGCTCTGGGCGTGCGCGCGCGCCGAACACCTCAGCTCGCGCGCATTCTACTCGTGCTCCAAGCGATGCCACTTTCAAAATTGTCACTTCTCTTTATATCTCTAACACGACGGATTTTCTTACTTCCGATCGAATAGTATATTTACGTTTACGTACGCTTGAACATTTATTGTTTCAAATTCTGAAAAACAATTCTTTATTAAGATTTTTGACTATAGGCGCATCATTTTAATATTTTTATTTTATATTCTGCTACTCACGAACTGTAATATCGACATTTCGAGCTTTTCAATATTTATCTTATGGAATCGAAATATTGTCTTACAAAAAATATCGTGAGGCTGGACATGTCCAAATAAATTTAAAATATTTTGTTTTTTTATTGTTAACTGAATAACGTATCGGCAAATAACACAAACAAGAACGTTTCATTTACAATCAAACATTTAAAGTGGAATAAATACCATCGTAAACAATTAAAAGCTTAAATTAAATAATATTTCACGGAATTGCATCACAGCTATAATAACCATTGCGTTGAAAACTTGCGTCGTGCGCATTTATTTTAATTGAGAGTAATTTAGGTAATAGTTCAATTATGTGGACGATTAATAAATAATTATTGTAACAATTAAATCATCAACGTTTACGCTTTAATAATTCCAAATAGCTCACGATATACTCGCCTCCACGTGACGAGAGTGAAAATGAAAACTCTATTAACACATTACACGCACTCAGGCACTCCAGCGCAAAAATTGGGGGTTCGGGGTGATTATGACCGCGTTCATCACGAGGGGTGTTAATTTAGGGCCCGATGCAACGATCGATGGCGCGCCCTGCATCGCCACAATAAGGGAGGAGCGGGCAGATAGAAATCAATACGATGTCCATCATCGCTTGCACCCTCCCCTCGGTCTGAACCGCCTGCGCCTTGCACCCGGAAAATGCATTTTTCGCGACGTTAATGCTTTTCACCGGACGCGTTTTTCAGTTAACAATCGAAATAAACGTCGTGTTAAAGGGACGTACTCGTGCAATATTTTGGTGTTGTTTCGATATTGGATGCACCGGTGGGTTTGTTTGTAGTGTGTACGCGCGTGCGATCGACGGCACATCACGCGGGCGACTGACGCCCCGCCACTCGGCGAGAATAAACAGCGGGGGTGAGGGTGTGGGGCCGAGGGGGGCGGGGCAGTGCAGCCTGCACGCCCACGGGCCGCCCTGCGTGTCGGCCGGACACTTGCATGGAAAGCTCGTAGCCACCGCCGCTCACGAGACTCTGCGACGCGGCGCCGGAAACTGCTTCCTCCACTCTACATCTCTACGTCCTTACAGAGTCCATTGTGGTCGTTCAAATGTACACGATATAATTATATGTTTTGCTATATTTAGTTATGCATTACAAGTGCATTTTTACACTTTGTCTGATTTATCCATGTATATTTCTTAGAAACTGTAACATTGAACTGTAATAAAATATTAAAATGGAAGCTAAAGAGAAAATAAATTAAACGCAGTGAAACTGCAAAAAATTTAGAGCAATCGGTATTAGGTATAACCACTTCATTCAGGTACACAAAAAACAAAGTATTTTTGAAAGTAATTCGAAAACTACTGACGTGAAATTGATCAAACTTATATGGAAACATCTTTGAATTATGATCTACTTTTCGCATAAACGTCAAACTCAATCTGTTGTTGGCTGAGGAACCGCGAAAAAAGGGTATAAAAACATACTGACGACATGTAATTTCCTCTTTTTCGGAGTCAGTTATATTGTCAAAAAAATATTAAAGATAGAAAATGTATCAAAACTAAACTATGTAATAAAACGGGACCCTGAAATGAGTCTGGCTCAGTGCGAGTCAGTATCTCTCTTGAAGGGTTCCGTACCTTTTAGTAACAATGAATTGGGGATATACCTATGTTGAGGCTTGAGAGTAGCAAGTAGTATTTGACTAAATATCACTATGATTTTTATGAAAGAAAATGACTGAAAAAGTTGTACTTTGATTTTTGAAAATGTGCTATATTTCAAAAGCTGCAGATTAAATTTCGATCAAACTCATTTTATTAAAAGTATCTATTGAGATCTACATTACACATTTTTACCATCAATACTTTCTTATTTTATATCTAAGGGCGGGGGGGGGGTATTTTACCATCTGGGAAGTTTCTACCAAACAACTTTCGAAAAATAGGTGCAATGAAAAGAAAAAGCTCAGTGTCAGTTCTATGCCTAGAGGGCTTTACCTTATTATTTTGTACGAATATCGTTAAACGGAATTGTAAAATATTCAATGGTTCCGTTTTACGCCGATCGGATACGGAACTCTAAAAAGGATGTCATTGTAATTCCAAGTTCAAGATATTTAACAGCAATAAAAGCATGTAGTTAAATTAAAATGTAAAATAAGTTAATTAACTTATTAATTACGAATTGTAATTTTAACAAAATGTGATTTATAAAAATGATTTTTATTTTTAGTTTTGAAACTACATAGATTTAAATAACAGAAAAAGCACAAAAGTCCATTGATTTTTTTAACCAGATCGTGAGTGATTGACTGTGTTCCGATCTGGTTGTTTACTTATTTAAAATTGGTGATTCATTCGTCACAAGAACCGCTTAGGTTATTGTAAAATGACTATTTTCTATTTCACGATCATTATAATTCCGAGAGGTTTCCTGGTGGTAAGTCGCTAAAGACAGCTTGAGGGTGGTATGTTAGGTCTCACTGGTTAGATAGTTGACCAACCCTCAAATTGTAACATGACAACGACTAGTACTGATGTTTTGTTGGCAGGATTATGTAAGATGTTGGTAATAAGCTAGACGAGTTTTCGTAATACTTGTTATAAGTATTTAGTTACAGTCTCGGTATTAGTCACAATATATCTATGTCTACCACAACCACTGTTAAACAAGAAAGCTTTTGACCATCTTCGTAGAAACAAGGAACTAATGTTAAAAAAATGTACGGTACTTATAACAAATAGTAGGTAGAGTTCTGAAGCGCGGTAGGTTACAACGCGGATATGAAAATAGTTTCGTCGTCTCTACATCCTAATATCATTTCATAACCAATAAATTTTTATGACTTTTATATTCTTGTATAAATTTTATTAAATATACAATTATAAAACGTGTAAATTATAACACGAAGTCACAATAATTAGGTGGAGAGCAACGGTCGGTTAACGGTACAGCAGATTTCAGCAAATTTCAAAGTTCAACCCCTAAGAGTGTAAATAGTGTTCATATAAAACTTTTTATTCTACCGATTTGCGTCAAATTGCGCATAAATTGAGTATAAAAAAAAATAATAAGGTACTTTCTGCATTTTGAAAAATTCAACCCCTTGGAAGGACAGATATGTGCGGTAATAAGATGAATATTTTGTATGAACATTTATTTCCGTGGAATTGAGTACGGCAAAAATAATGAGTAACGTATTTCAGAGTTTTTCATAATCCAAACCAAGCCAAGTCGTACTATATTTCGACTAAGGTGTAAAGTAGATGAGGTTTCAGTTTGTAGAGTTAGAGTGTGCAGATTTAGAAGCCATATTAACTCGTTTTGGCAACTTTTTACATGATATGTTTTAATTGGATTATTATTACCGATTTCAAAAACGTCAAAAAGATTTTGAAGCTGTGTTTATTTGAAAAATACGAAATAGTGAAAGTATTTTTCAAAAAAAAAGTCAGCAAAAAGTAAGCTTTCCGGGAGTTCGATTTCTTATCTGTACAAAATAAAGTAAATTTTCACATTATTCGCAATCTGCAACATCTTAAGTTTTAACCGACTTTGAAAAAAGGAGTAGGTTAAATGTTTGACTCCATTTTTTAAGACTTGACGTGAACGAGTATTGTTATAAGTTTGTGTGTGTGTGTGTGTGTATGTCTGTGGTGTCGTAGTTGTTCAGCGGGTGATCGGATTCTGATGTGGTTTTTTTAGTTTGTGATCAAAATGGTTCTTAGCTAAAGTTTAAGCACAGGTATGTGATACGTAACATTCGATACACTAACAAATGTCTGTACAACTGAGCTGGTCTGATGATGGAGCTCCAAGATAGGAGACGTAACCCTGGAATGCCTGAAGTTTGATCTTCGATTAGCAGTATTTAGATCTGTTCATATTTTCTGAAGACGAAGACTTGACGACTAGCACCTGATAATTGAACTGGGAAGTACCCTGATAATGTACCAACACTTAAAAGATACTCCCCTACAATATTTTATTTCGTAATCTTTTCAGTTCATCTAAATCACAAACTTGAAAAGTGACACGATTGCGGTGGTTCTTATCTATCATTTATGGAGAACTGTTCAGGCGTTCAAGCTCATTTGTAAGCATAGGAATTGATATTAAACGCGTTATGGATATTTATTTACCTTTTAAACACATGTGATACCTTATAGTCAAAATACTAACGAATGATGGTACAACTGAGCTAGTCTGATGATGAAGCTTAAAGATAGGAGATCTAACCCTGGAACGCCTACTGGTAAAACTATCAAGTATGTACTCATTCGATTCGCCCTAACTAGATCTGTCCATATTTTATGATAGCGAGGACTTGATGATAAGGACCTGATGAACTGGGAGGTAGCTGGTGGGTTATAGTTAAAACGCTACGGTGTTAGGTAGGTTCCGTAATCTTTCCACTTCTTTTAAAGCACATAAAAAAGTGAGGTGTTGTAAGTTTGACTTGTTTATGTTTGTCTGCGGCATCGTAGCTCCAACACAATTGTGATTCGTTCGTTCAAGCCTCGACACAAAATAAGGGATTTCATAAACCCTTGACGGAAAATATCCTTTTATAAGTTTGAAGTTTCTGTTTATGTGTGTCTGTCTGTGGCATCATAACTATTTAGTTATTTATTTAGAAAAACATAAAATTGAAATCTATGAAGTGTACGTTCACTTTGCAAAAAGTACGTTGGTTGGTACTTCGTTTATGTTTCTACTACCCTCCGTACTAGTTAAAAGAACTGTATGACGGCAAGGTAGGTAACCATTCGGCTCACGTCGGATTGTTACTCGGCTCATAAACTATTACGCAGTAGGTACTAGTAAAAAATACACATATTACATATTTTAACGTTTTTTTTAACAATTAGTTGTTTTATTTTTCCTTAACTAATGTACACTTAATAGTAGTAGTTTTAACTCTATGTAATAAAATATGTGTTCGTAAATATGTAGTTATTTTTTATATATACTTTTGAATGATTGCGGATTTTTTTTTAAAAGCTGACGTGAACGAGTTAATTTTTGGCTATATCACATAGAGATTTGGTTAGGGTTGGGGTTGAATTTTTTTTATTTTAAAATTATTTATGTGTGTTATTCGATATCTCCATAATTTGTGAAACAATTTAATTCTTTCTGAAAGATGTACTTTCTGTTGTCCCATTGTATTGATTGTCCCAGAAGTCTGGATTTAAAGGTGAAATTGCAAAAATCTGGAACATTTCTCTATTTTTAACTCGCGACCCGCGGAAACAGAGGGGTGTTATAAATTTGAGGTGTCTATACATATTGAATTGACCGATTTAGAATTTTCGATTTGGAATTTGATTGAAAGCTGACGTTATCGAGATGGTTCTTAGTTATGTTACGTGTGGTTTTTCGGGGGTATTTGAACATTTTTTACTTTAGTATTTTTTATTTCTTATGATATCGAAAGCAAATAAACAAATGGATTTCCTGATAGTAAGAAATTCACGCCGCCTAAAGACACAAAAGATGGTAATGGTGCAACCTAATACCGGGATGTCAGGCCTAGAGCAAAAGTTAGTTTAACGGCTCTTCTCTATCCTCCGAGCCGGAGCACGTCATTGGCAAGCGCTGACGTTATGGCGGCGGGAATAAGTAAGGTGGTGGTACCAATCCGGTCGAGTCGCTGCGAAACTCTAACACCTATTAAGATGTCATGGTGTTGGTGACGGTAAGCCTTCGCTCGCTCGCTTACGAGCTGCCTGGCAGGAAAGCAGATGAGCCCGGACCAACACGGGCACAGTATATTAAAACTAATATTGGTATTGAAGTTGATTTTTAGCAGTTTTACTGCATGTAAAATTAAAAAAAATATCTTTAATTTGTATCTATTATTAGTATATGTAGAATTTGTTTGAAGACGTATATAGAACTCGCGTTGAGTTGAGAAATAATAAAAAAACAAATCCTTCCCTCTGAAATTAACATGAGAGCTTTTCTGATCTGCTCCATTTCTTCCACAAGTCAATAATGTTTTTTTAGTTTTTAGTTTAGTTTTTAGAAAAGCCTGTTAGTAAAAGGTGATATATCGTTGTAGAACTCATCTACCATCCAGTCAGGATTATATTGTTAGTGACTTATTGTTATTATTAATGCGAAAATATGTCTGCTTGTCTGTTACGTTTTAACAGCTAAACTGCTCGATCGAATGTGACACGCGTATGGTTAAGACTCGAGTTCAACCACAGGTTTTAAATAACTGCCCCGAAAATACTATAATGGGAATGGAAGTTTGGATTGTAGATACGCTGACTAAGTTGCAGGTCAACAGCTATATTAGTATTAACCTTTTTACAAATTGCTTGATCAGAATCAGCTATCTCTTGTTACAGATAAGTTCGACTTTTGTATTACAATTGGACGTAGTTAAGCAAAAAGGACTCAATCTACATATCCACACAACTAGTTTTGAGATTGACTTTGAAGTTTATATTTTTATAATTATATGTACTGGCTATTCAAGTGGGTTGGTATCTAATGATTATACAAATGTCAGAGCTTTTTTTTATCTGTAGGATCTTTTACTGAACGAAAGTATTGAAAGCTTTACGACCACTTTAGTATGTTTCACTCAATTTTGCTGTTCACGAGGATTGGGTCCTTTCCGCTTAACTACGTCCAATTATTTTTGCTTACTTTTTTTATTTGATTAATGATATTGGAAGGATTTCCTGATGGTAAGAAATCCCCACCAAAGGTGATAATGGTGCGTTGCCAACCTGTAAGTAAGTAAAGTAAGTTTTCCGGCTACAACCGAAACAAGTCAACGGCAAGCACTGACGTTATGGAGGCAGGTATAGGTAAGGCGGTAGTACCAATCCGGGCGAGTCGCTGCAAAATTCTACCACCTATTCAGTTGTTGCGGTTTGAGTGACGGTAAGCCTATGCCCACCTTTTACGAGCTGCCTGGCAAGAAGACAATTGGTTTATTCTGCAAAGGAGCCCGGACCATCACGGGGTTACTTATTTTACTTGTGTGCAATAAAGTGCCACATAAATTTATAAATGTGTCAATCGCCTAAAATCCTAAATCACAAAAAAATGTTACCGTTGTGATATTTCAATTAAAATACTTTGCGGTCTTTTAATGTTACCAAATACAGTTTTATGTCTCTCCAAAATTTTACATATTTTATTTTTATTTATAATAGTATAAATAACTACGAGAACGTTTTATTGTGTTACCAGTTTATATGCAACCTTTGGCAGATAATAAAGAAAATAATGGTTCTTGACAGATTTTAAATGAGATGTATCGTGAAATTATTTTATTATAAATCGGCGAAGACTAATTTATTTTTAAGATTTTGTATTTAGAGGACACTTTCAGTCCTTTCTTTTTATACGTGTACTATATGTTTACTAGGTCAGTATTTTTTATGTTTAGTTGGTACTATTTCTCTATTTAGAACGTACGCCAGTACTCGCAACTTATCAAGATTTTATAGAGAGTAAGTCATTAGGAATATACATGAAGCACACTAAATGTTTTGCACTTCTAGCTAATCGGAACTATTTGAATTTCAAATGTTATATTTTTGAAACGTTGCAACTTTCTTAGTAATAAAAAAAACAATAATTTGTCGACTGTTTTTTTTATCACACATCAAAGTTCTACATACGCAACGAAAATGGAATTAAGTCGAAAAGATTTTAGAGTAATGATTTATGATTTTAAAAGTTCTCTTTTTCCGCAAGACTGTGCCGCTCTTCTTCACAATGCTTTTGGGAAAGAAGCATCTTGCTTAAACACCGTGAGGCGATGGTTTGCTGAATTTGAGAGAAGTCGAGTTTCTTTACATGACGAATTTGGTAAAGGGCGGCCTTCAACTGCCGTCAATGAAAATAATGTGGCTGCTGTTAAGCGGTTAATTGAAGAAAACCCCCGAATTACCTTTGAGACAATTCGAGCACTGTTGGGGATTGGTATGAGCCAAATTCAGAAAATTTTACGTGAAGAATTGAAAGTTCGGAAACTTTAATTTCGTTGGATACCTCATGAACTGACGGCGGAGCAGAAGCTGGCTCGCGTGGAATGGTGCTCACAGATGCAACTGAAGTACGACCACGGACATTTTAATCCTGTTTATGACATTGTCACAGGAAACGAAACGTGGATTTATTGTTTTGAATCCGAAAAATAACAGCAATCTTGTAAACGGGTTTTTGAAAATGAGAACAGGCCCACAAAAGTGAGACAGGCGAGAAACGTTGCTAAAAAAATGATCGCGTTTTTTTTCTCAGCTACGTACAATTCCACTTGCAGATCAAAAGATTGTTAATGCCGAGTGGTATTCTACCATTTTTTTGCCCAGGGTGTTTTAAAAAGTTCGCGAAAGACTACACAAAAGCCGCATTTTTCAACACCATGGTAACGGTTCTTCAGACACGGCCAACAAAACAAAGTCATTTTTAGCTTCCGAAAAAGTACATCTCGCCAATCATCCTGCGCATAGCCCTGACCTAGCACCCTGTGATTTCTATATTTTCCCCAAAATCAAAGATTTGATGAGAGTTTTACTTTTACCAACTCCGAAGAGGCAGTGATAGAGTTCAATAAGCGCGTAGAAGACATGCCTTCAGATCTGGTTTTAAAAAATGATTTTATCGCATGTTAAAGAGATTATTTTGAAAAGCAATAAACATAATATTTTGGTCATAACATGTTGTTTTTTTAAGTTACGCTAAACTTATAGTGTGACCTACGTATGCTGCCGTAGCTATAAGTGACAGGCGTGCTTCACAGTCATTCAAAGAAACATTCCTAATTATGACTTAATAGACCTGTCTTTTAATTTATGTCGGATAAGTTATATAGTTATATATATATTTTCGACTTCAAGGAGGCAACGCACTGTTATCATATTTGTGTAATGTGCATTTCTTACGATTGCAGGAGTTACTTGCTGATTTCCTTAAATGTTTCATTTTATATTAAATAATCCAAAAATTAATTATTCCCAAATCCCGATCACGTCGGCTTTCAGACAAAAATCCGCATCGATATCCATCCTACCATTCAAAAGTTATGATACACAGACATCTGTCGCACTGCGTTGAGTGCGAGTGCAATTGAGTGCGATTTGGTGTTCTCTGTGGTGAGTGCTCGAGTCCCGAGTTTGGGAACTTTTTTTAGATGGGTCGTAGCCCAAACAACTTTGGGAACCACAGATCTAGAACCAGTTTGCGTATTTGTTTTCTAATCACATAAAAAATAGACGTATTTTATACAGTTTTATAAGTCAATTTCTTATAACGTTTTATTTGCCGAACACCGGAATGAGTTGGAAATATTATGTTCTTACGTACGTACTATGTAAATCTAAGACATCTTGGTCTCTATCACTAATAAGGTACATTCACTAGATTGTGTCGTCATCAAGTGGACAGATACATTTTATGACATATACATTTAGAAGACCACCGTAAACGGATACGACAAGAGATTATGTATGAGATAATACATATTTAAATTAGTTAATAGCCACCAAATTGATTCCAAATCAATATTTTGATAGCGAGGGTGGCAGACTTTTAGGCGCCTGTCCGTTACGCTGATTTAATATTTCGCCTCTGTGGTCTAGCGTTTCAGGTGTTGGACTTGACTGCATTAGGTCCCGGGTTTGAATCCTGGGTCGGGCAACAAAAAGAAAATTTGGGTTTTCCAATTTTCTAATAACAAAAAAATGTTGCTTGGGATCGGGTATGTGCTCGGTTGGCGATAGGCTTGCCACCTATCACATTGTGGGTCTTAGTGTCTTCGGCTAGTGGGTGCCCTTGTTGTGCTTCTGCCTACCTCTTCGGGGATATGGGCGTGAAGATACTTTACTTAACTTTACTTTAATATCTCTTAAGCAATAAAAAAAATAAAAAGAATTTGAAATCCAGGATATTAACATAAGATGATTCTAGCAGGAGCCTTCTTTTAAATTATAAGTGTTAGTGTCATAATTCTGCTCATCTTAAAACTTTAACCATATTTATAAATGAAACAAAAACTTTGTTAGAAAAATAGCGGCCCGCCCCGGCTTCGCACGGTTATGAAATATACACATAAATCTTCTTCAATAACTTATCTATTAAAAAAAGTGTGTGTGTGTGTGTCAGCTACGACGCACGATTGGAGTTTCGATATCGAATAGAAAAAAAGGGTAAATGAACGCATCTGCTAAAATGATAAGAGAAACAAACATATATCTGTAATTATTCGGATTATATATATATATA
>NJDC01058183.1:405103-417694 GCA_002245475.1 Calephelis virginiensis | reverse complement strand
CGACTCGACTTTTGTTCGGGCGAGATCGTCAGTCGTGAAGTAGAAAAAATACTGAAGGACTGAAGCGGTACGACTTACATATGTTTGTCTCTTTCTACGTAACGCCTCAACTTTTCATGTTACACTTGATTTTACTCCTCATAAAATTTTCGTACCGAGCCATAAGGCTATAAAACTCAAATCGTTTCTTAAGGAGTAAACTCCAAAAACCGCATCAAAATTCGTTGCGTAGTTTTAAAGATTCAAATTTTAAGCATACAAAGGGACATTGGGACAGAGGAAGCGACTTTGTTTTATATTATTTAGTGATAAGCGTATGCGTTTGGGTATGTATTTGCGTTTGTCGGTGTGCTTGTATGTATGTACCATTACTGTATTTTAATTTTAAGTGTTCATAAAAGTTTTATGGTTACTATGTTTATGATGGAATATCGTTATTTATACATGTACAATTTTAAAACTTAATACGATCTGGGAAGTGTGTTACTTAATACTAATTATTGAACATTTTTAGTTTCCAGATTTTTATTTGTATGCACCTATAAGTAATAATATTAATATGTTTATTGTACACAAAACGTTATATAAAAATAATACAGTACAATGGGCGAGCTTATCTCCAGCAACAAAGATTTCTACCAGCTGACCCGTGAAAAGGAAAGACAGTATTAAAATTAAACGTAGACTAGGTGTACATACATGATTTGTTGACTATGAAATACATATTTGAAACAAAAATATAATATCAAAATAAATAAATATCTATATATACATGAACATAATATACATATAATACATACGTAGGTATACATATACTTATACAAATGTTTGTATATACACATAATACATACATTTGTATAAAAAAATATCTTCACGCCCATATCCCCGAAGAGATAGGCCGAGGCACAACTAGGGCACCCACGATTAGCCAAAGACACTAAGTCCCATAATGTGATAGGTGGCAAGTCTATCGTCTAACGGGCTCATATCCAATCCCGAGCAACGTTTTTTTATTAGAAAATTGGAAAAACCAAATTTTCTTTTAGTTGCCCGACCCGGGATTCGAACCCGGGACCTCATGTAGTCAAGTCTAACACCTCAACCGCTATACCACAGAGGCGACACATTACATTTGTATAAGTATACAAAATTATATATAAGTCTTATTTAATGCTAAATATCAAGTTTCTAGATCATCTTAACGTACTAGAAGGTAACCTAACCTTCTGTGATATACATATTATACGCTACTAAGCGAGTCAATGGCGGTGATTCTGAAGATCACATAATATAGTAATAAAAATAGTCTATTTATAAAAGAGTAATTCCACATTATTGCTATATTCCTTCGGAAGAAATAGAAAAAGACGAAACTCTTTTAGTGTTGCAATACGACTGCTTCAATTATTTCGGACGCTATATCGCCAGTGCTCGCCTCTGTCGTGTCCAGAATACGAAGCAGGCGTCTTGGGAATAGGATAACCGGAATAATTGTTGTCGCAAGAGACTTTACCCCTAGCTCCGGTTAGAAATGCAGCATTACTACTGTCTTAGCAATATTATTTATTGTGTGGCATTACCTCTTATAAAGATTATAAACTGCTTATTAGCTTTACAATCTCCTTAAATGTTATTTCTATACATTTTCAGCCCAGAATATTGGAAAATACTATTAATAGTAAGTTTAAAAATATGTTCTTATATAAGTTTTAACTTTCTAAAAAAACCTCTTCCTATTATAATCATGATAATCTTTAGATTGTTTGTGAGATAAAAATGCCTGTGATTAGCCGCTTATTACATCCAACTTATATAACTCTTAAATTAAAACGAGTATATTGGTGCACTCTTAATATTATGTTAAAAACCATGAATATGAAATAACCAGCTGAGATTGTTTCGCCAGATCTTAATCTAGGACATATTCTAATCTGGTTGTGGCTGGAGGATGTCATCAGTGGTGTGCAGGCAATTTGGAAATAGCCGGCTTTAAAATTACTTAAATACTTATTCAATAACATAGTAATGTTTCACAGACGTCTCATGATTAAGGAGTAAATAACTTTATATCATGTATTGAATCAAATGTATTAAGCATTTTAGTAAATTATAAACACTAGCCCCCTTACTAACAAAACTTACGCGCCCGCTGATCGTGTATCTTCACTTTTCTTAACAAAAATGAACTTAACGCCAGATCAAAGGACGCTTAACTTTTATTTGTAAGGGCATAAAAATATAATATCTGCCATGGCGTTTTAATTTTTTTCTATAATATTATTATATATCGGATAATCTAAACTACCTACCCTTAATAAGATTTTTTTTTTATTTAAATTAAAATATATTCACACAAGCCAAAATATTTTTAATAAGTATAAACGAAATTATTATATAATACAATATGACCAAAATAACAACTGGTTTCCTGGTGGTATTCTTTCCCCATTCTTATTTTATGCATTTATTATCGTTATTACTTTTTTGTTTAAATGTTCTTACCATCCATATGATGACGTATCACTTTTGCAGTTGATTTTACTTCTGCCATTGATAATACTAATACGGACTTACAATTCGTTTTAAATTATTAGTTTTGTGGTTGCAGCTTGATACTGTCACCCAGACGCGTCAAAATGTCGGAGCCAGTTGGGACCAGAAATATTGTGTAAACTAAAAAGTTAACAAAACTATATTGACGGCATCCAATAGTACCAAAATCAGGCTAGAAAAAGGTCGGATTAAATCAAGGAGTGATCCCGTCATTTTTATATTTATCATTTTACGGGCAGTTTAACAATGTTTGCATCTTAGTAACAAGATGCTATTATTCTAATCTTTACTTATAGCATTAAAAAAAGTGTGTTACTTTTTACAAACAAGTTTATCTCGACAAACTGGATAGTTTCTTTATATGCATTAGAATTATTTTTGGCATACGAAAATATGATAAGGCCTCTCACTTTCAATCTGCTCTGCAACTACCTATTCTTCAGCGTTGGGAATCATAAATGTTATACAATTTATTTTAGTACCAATCGATCTGTCGTTTCCCATATTTCCAAGCCTTATTTTGCAGAATACACGAGTGGAACCTACGTTTAAATGATCTCCTTTTGTATTTGCGTATATGTCGCATTAACTTTCTAGTATAGTCGATTACACTGTTTGTGTCAATACAAGAATATCTCCATCTAAAATTTATTTCAAAAGACAGTTCGAAACGTTTTTAGCCTTTATCTATTTTTTGTTTCGGGTTTTTACCTTCGAATGGTATAAATTCTGCTCAACATTTACGTTCAGTAGTTGTAAGTATTATTCGAATTTAACTTTATTAGCTATGTATATATTATATGAGATAGGTTTATATATCTATATCGTCCTAATATTATAAATGCGAAAGTTTGTATGTTTGTTACTCCTAAACGCAAAAAATGCTGAACCAGTTTTTATGAAGTTTGCTAAGAGGGTAACTTGGATTAACATATAGGATAGTTTTATTTCAAAAAAGTGTTTTTGTGGGACCATTAACCACGCGGGCAATGCCGCGTGCAACACCTAGTACCATAGTAATTACGTTAATGTAGATATGTTATGTACTATTTCCACATATACTTGCATATATTTTACGGAGTAGGCAGAGAGTATTGAGTGCTAAACCTCACGATCCTGACAAATTTGTCTTGCTTCCTTCACAATCATTGCCTTTCTCATACAAAGACTTTCCATAGACTCTTGACACACCCCTCAGATAATAACCAAGCGATCCGATCATGGAATGTCAACTTTGGCCTCCCCGGTTCCCTACATCCATCCACATTGTATATCTGCCTTGTCAATCTTTCATCTGTCATTATTTTTATATAACTCAATCAGCGGAGTATGCCCATTCTCATTTTAACATCAATACTTTCTTTCAATTGCACTCTTTCTCTGATCTCACTGTTACGCATGCGGTCAGCAAGCGTTACACCAAGATTTTCAGTAGGGTTCACATTTCGACCACATTTATCGTACTCTCATACTTTTTCTGACATACCCAACTCTTGCTTTTATACAACAAAATTGGGATAAGCACATAAAGAGATTTCGTAAAATCGTTATATTCATATATTACTATAGAATAAAATAAGATAATGGCCAAGAGATTATGCTAACTTTCCATCTGGTTGCTAAAGATGTCGAAGGTGATTTTTGACCTTCGTTATTTTTGTGGAAATCAGAACACATGGTTGCCCGATCCACGAAAAGGAAAGCTTATTTATAGGACTCTTTTTTTTACGAGAAATTCAACTATCGATAATAGGAGAACTCTACAACCCGAAATGGTGCCCGGGTCAAGATGGCACACAAACTGCTGTGAAAGGAGCTCTTCTATGTTTGGACGCCAGAAAATGTTATGGGTCCGATGATGATTGATGATTCCTGCAATCGTACTAAAATCTATGCTCCAAAGCTCATAGCTGTGTTGACTAAACTGTTCCGGCTTACTTACACAAATGGTGTAGCGCCAACGCCGTGGAAAATTGTTCTCATCCATCCTATTCCAAAAAGAGGTGATAAGTCAAGCCAGCTTTCATGATCTAGTAAGTGATGAAGAACATCATCAACCAAAAGTTACTTGCATACCTAGAAGAACATCAACTGATGAGCGATAAACTATAATATTGCTTTCGTTATAGCCGTTCAGCTTATGACCTTATGGTCTACCTAAGGCCTCTGGGCTAAGGCGATCGTGAGAAAGGGAATAACAGTCGTAATGAGTTTGTACGTAGCAAAGCATGTAACTGGGTCCTACATAGGCACTTTTTTCGAAACTACCTTCATATGGTCTAGCTGAGTGAATGTGTGAGTGGATTACGTACTTCGTTGATTGAACATGGCATGAAAGTTGCCATAGATCATGAAGGTGTATGCCTTGATGATTAGCCAAATAATGCTGGCATTACTCAGTACTCTATGCTATTTTAACGGTGTTTCTTCTGATTATTAATAGTATATTGCCAATATGTGGCATTCATTGTTAGACAGATGACAGCATGTGCAGAAGTAAAACACACGCCTTATGAATTTTTGAAAAGAAGACGGGATAAGCTTGCGTTTGAGGTTGAAACTACTCTAGACAATACGCCGGGACGGGGTAAAAGCAAACTTATCTATCCGAGCATATTGGCAGAATTGGCGAGAAATTGGCCCGCTTACCTCCGGGAATAAGAGCGTTTTGGTCTCTCGCCAAGGCTGTTCAAGGAAATTTCGCGAAGTCATCTTTACCATCCTTACACCGGAGTGATGCCTCGCTGGCCCATGATGCGAAAGAGAAAGCCGAACTTCTAGGCTCCCTCTTTGTTTCCAACTCGACTTTAGATGACCATGGAAACACGCCGCCGACCATCCCGCGGTGTCAAGCGTAGAAAAGTTATTTCATTGGACGTCAACAAGTCGAGTGGGCCCGACGGTATCCCTCCGATTTTTCTCAAAGTGTGTGCTCCTGAGCTGGTACCAGTTTTAACGCGACCCTTTGGGCTCTCCTATTCATCAGGCATTGTACCGAATTCACGGAAGACCGCTTTAGTACACCCGATCCCTAAAAAGGTAACCGCTCGGATCCGTCCAATTACCGGCCCATAGCTATAACTTCCTTGTTTTCCAAAGTAATGGAATTCATAACAAACTGCCAGCTCTTCAGGTACCTTTAGAAGCACCAGCTCTTAAATTATCGTCAATACGGTTTCCGTCGT
Source organism: Calephelis virginiensis (assembly GCA_002245475.1). Taxonomy (NCBI): domain Eukaryota; kingdom Metazoa; phylum Arthropoda; class Insecta; order Lepidoptera; family Riodinidae; genus Calephelis; species Calephelis virginiensis. The sequence continues at coordinate 411,956 of NJDC01058183.1, read as the reverse complement.
GGTCGTTCAGCTGGTGATCTTTTGGTTTACTTAGCACACCGATGGGCGCAAGCAGTCGAAAGCAAGGGAGAAGCATTGGCTGTCAGTTTGGACATAGCGAAAGCCTTTGATCGGATGTGGCACAAGGCGCTTCAGGCAAAGCATCTGTGATACTCCTAGTGTTGCGGATGTCCGTGGGTGGAGGTGATCACTTTCCATCAGGTGAGCCACTGGCTCTTCGATAAAAAATCCATACATAATTAGCACTTGAAATACGGCCTTTGAGTTTTGACATTGTACCACGAATCCTGGGTACTTCCCTTGTCTTGAATCCGAGTGTTGGCATTCTTGGAGTTGAGATACCCAATGATGACCAGTTCCACAGGTATGTTTTTTTATATTTTATTTATAATGTTCCACGATTGTATGGAGGTTAAAGCTAAACTGGCGTCTAAATAGTTTGGAGTTATAAGTCGCGCCAGGTAGAACGTCACAATCATCGCCAGGTAGACATTCACTTCAAAGCAGCTTAGTATTTCATTATAGGTGATAAGGGCCAGGTTTGTCCTCACATGGGGTACTACTTACATTTATGTGCTGGAGTACTTCTATATCAAATTCTTTCTTTTAATCCAATTCAGAGGCATGGCACGGGGGCAGTTGGAGACCCTGATATCTCCCGTCATTATCAGAGATTTAATGTTAAAAGAGATGTAAGTACTTCAAGTGTATTCAACAGACTCTACCATGGGGTGTATTCAGAGGAGCTCTGTAATCTGACACCTACAGTTTCCTTTACAACCATTCTACTCGCCGGAGTTAAAGGTACCATAAAAATCACTAAAACACGTGGATTTCTTTGACAGTGTGGGTTAGTTTCTTATTATTTATTTAAACAAACAATGGAACTAAGTTACTGAATCAGTTTTCCCCATAAAATATGACATAGGATATTTTAAAAGGCGTATTAATAATCTTTGCTTCAGAGACCGGCGATGCTTGAGTAACTCATCTTATGCAGTACAAGTCCATGAAACACTTTCCCATGTGTGGCCAGTTTGTTCGTTTGCTGGTTCATCACATACAAATAAATGCGGCATGGGGAGGGTATCGGTATAAAGTTTTTAGGTACAGCTATTTTTATTTAAGAGCCTTCACTAACAGGGTAGTATTTACAGAATTAATGTCAGATAAGAAGATGAATTTAGTTCCCAATTTTTATAATATATGTATGTATAGCTTTGTCAAATAAAACGCCTTCAACCAAACCGGAACGCGAAAATGAGCACTTATGTAATGGTAGAAAATAAACGACGAATTGCACTCCGGGAGTGCTGGCTGAAGTGAAAACTTGAATATTAACGTGCATTTTTGATATTTTGGAATGGTTACAGAATAATTTTGCACAATTTGCTTAATTATTAGTATCAAAGTGTTACATGTGGTAGAATACAATATTCATTTATTGCGCTATCGTACACAAACATGACAACACGAACATTCGCGCAAGCGCCCTGTGCCGTCTAAACGAAACAGCAGCCGCAGGCATACATTTTCGCCGCCGAAAGAGAGGGCGATACTTCCTCTCCTACGCCGCGCCGGCTGTTTAGTCTCCATCCGTCGTACGAATTTCCGATCAGGTCACGTGTCGTGATGCGAGTTTAGAAGTGTTTACCCATTCCAAAAAAGTGGGTAACGCCGCCAAAGAAGTTTTCACTTCAAAATTTAACCGATGGCATCTAATTCGGGGGTCTACTAAGAACTCTCCCTCTTAGTGCGGTTGTTTACAGTAAATGATTTAATAATTTGATCCTGATATTAAGAGACCAAGATGGCTGAAAACTACCAATTGTTGATCCTGTAAAGACTGGCCAGGTGTGATCATCAATGGAATTGATAAGGTGACATTTAACATTAAAATGCCTGGTTTGTAGAATTATGTAAGTTACCGTCGCTCGTCTGGCTAATTTTAATAAATTTTAAAATTATACATATATTAATAATAAAAACGAGATCGTCGCTCTTGCGATTGCGAAAACGAATCGCTATGGTTAAGTAACGGTACGTGAATCGCGGTGATGAAAATTTTATTATTATGAATTGGAATCAGTCCGCGGCTTTGCCATTCTTCTCTATCAAAACATACCACTTGATCCCTTTCGATTGAATATGATGAATAACATTGATATTCTAAGATTACTCCTAATATTTATGAAATATATGCTAAAAGTAAAAGTATCTTTAGGTCTATATCCCTGAAAAGGTAGGCAGAGGCTCAACCATGGCACGGCAAGTCTATCGTCAACCGGGCACATGTACAATTCCGGGCAACATTATTTTTAATTTGAAAAGTGGAAAAAACCGACCCGGAGATCGAACTCATCCCGAGACTCAAGAAGTCAAGTCCGACACTGGACCCCTAGAAAACAGAGGCGACATTACATATTAAGTATAACTATTTATTATATCACTTTTGATGGTGATACACATAACTTTAGTAGAAAAAGCTCAGTCATTAAACATTAACTTGATCGCTAAAACAATAAAATGTGAAATGTTGTACTTCCGTTTATATCAATGACTAGCTGATTCGAATGTTTATTTTTTTCTATGAATTATCTATGCTGATAATAACTAGCCCAACAAAAAGTGATAAAGCGATTACTTTTTATATATAATACTAGCTGACGTGACAAAAGTTGTCCTGTTGTAACTATGAATATGGGTCTTTTTTCCCATGAACCTTTTCCTTATAATAACTAGCACAGGAAAAAAAATCTTAACGCGTGATTCGACGACCAAGGGAAATAGGGATTCATTTCATATGAAATATATAATAAGTAAAAGTATAGAATTTATTGATTTTTCGCATTTTTGACGTGAATTCTAGATAGCATGAAAGGAGAACTATTCCAATATACACTTTACTGACTCTAACTTATTTCAAACATAACGAAATCACGTGAGATTTTTAGTCTTCTTTTTTCTTTACATAGTTTAACCGGAAACCACAATATCAGTGAGGTACATAAAAGAGATTGACTTCTGTACCTGTCTATATTTTGTGCCCGTATATTTTGCCGATTTGTGCATGCGTGTTTGTAGACGACGCCCGGCCCGGAAACACTTAATTACACCGTTTTTTTTAATGACTTACTTTACTTGTAGCTGACCTCGCGGGTTTTACAACTTCACCGGACTTTGTGTTGTTCAGCCCGAAACACATAATTTTAAATGGATTGGACTGTTTTCTACAACGCCAGGAATAAGGACTGTTTTCCGGAAGATCGAACCTCGGCTTGGTGCTGCGTTTAGGTAACTGGGTGAATCGATTGAAGGGGTTGTAGCTCTTTGCTTTGCATTGGGCGCCGGGCGGAAAAGTGTTCTTCGTCGCTGAGACCGTTGGCGATGGTGTAGTATGGTGTTACGTGTGCTGACGCTTGTTGTGTTCAGAATAGGAGAAAAGCTAGCGTTTGCGATCGTTACCAGATCGGCGGTCTTCTGAGTAAGTTCGTGATACCAGTTCTGGATTCTCGTCACTTTTGGGGGTTAAAGTGGAGGGTTATGTCGGACTCCTACCGCCTAAAACCACAGTGTCCTCCTCTTCACCGGGTACTGGGGCTATGAGGACGCTTAAGCACACTTCCCCTGCCCCGGCGACGCTGGATTACCTGATCGCCATCAAGCAGCCCCGCTCAACAGGGGGCCGTATATTGTCAGACGTGGTGCAAAGAGATAAGGCGTGCTTTCGGGTCAAGTGGCGACAGCCACCCCCGTACCCTCCGCAACCCCATCGTGACTGGGTGGGCCACAGGCCTTAGGGCTACCAACCGACGCGGGCCAAGTAGCCCACTACCCTGTGTCTGCTCCTCGTGTCCCCTCTTGAGCAGAAAGGGGTACTGAGGAGCAGTGACGGATTGTTCTTAAGGCAAACTAGGCACTTGCCTAGGGGCGCGAGGGTATGAGAGGCGCAGAAAAACAAAAAACAATGCAAGTAATTTACAACCTTACACCTCAAAACTACCAAATTAATTTCGGCGACATTGTTTAAACAGTAGATCTAAAGATTTCCCTAAATATCCTAATACTTAGTAGGTATGAACGCCCGCTACAAGGACGCCATTAAATTGTTTGCCTAGGGCGCTCTCAACAACTAATCCGCCTCTGCTGAGGAGCAACCTTTCTGGTTCAATTGGTTTTCTGGCTCAGTTACTCAGTCCCCCTGCCATGACAAGGCTTGGACCTTTTGGGTCCTAGCCTTGTTATGCCAAACAAGCAGACGGATTTCCTGATGGTAAGAAAAAGTACGTTTACCGGATAACGTAGTCCACCCTCTAAACCGGAACACGTCATGATGCTATGGCGGCAGGAATGGGTAAGGCGGTGATACCAATCCGGATGAGTCGCTGCGCAACTATACCACCTAGTCAGATGTCACGGTGTTAGTGACGGTAAGCATATGCTCGCTTTTTACGAACTGCCTGGCAGGAAGGCAGATGGTCAGTTCTGCAAAGGAGCCCGGACCAATCGGGGAAACATTTGTGTGAAGACAGCTTACTGTTGTTAGTATATTGTGGTAAAAGTGCAAAGAAACCAACATCGATTTTAATAAATAAGTATCTAAATCATCTAGTTGCACAATAATAAGTGTTTTCCTCATATTCTTTGGGATTTCATCACCAGATCTTGACTTGGGGAAATGGGACCACCTTGGAAGTACTCTCTTTCAAGTAAAAAAAAAGAACTCTTAAAATCGTTTTAGAAATAACTGAGAAAAAGACATAAAAAATGTGAAATATAGGAATCGAGCGTAAAATGTCCTCATTTTTTTAAAGTCGGATGAAAATTAATTTTCTTTTTTTAAAATAAAAAATAAAATTATTGCTTCCACTTTTGTATATCTGTGCTTTGACAAAAGCTGCTCCAGTCGTCGTCCTCGTTTTGCTATAAATCACCAAAGGAATAAGGGTTTAAATATTTTTCTCACAAAAACTACTAAGTAATACAATATGCATACTTATCTTTTTACATTTTATGTCATATTTTGGGACTACAATTAATAACTAAATTAAAAAAAAGATAAATTATTAAGCCATTATTACCCATACAGAAAATATTTGTATTTTATATCAATGCAAACATGCACAAATTCGGAATTGAGTATACAAAAGTAATGCAGTTTTATCAATATAAGTACTATTCAAATAACGAGATGATATTATTTGTAGTTCATGTTCAATATTTAATCAAGTTAGTTATAAAGCTTTCAGATACCTAATATTTAAAAAAGATACTTGTAACTTTTTCATTGTTCTGGAATGTACAAAAATATCAGTAATAGCACAAAACAACATGGCCAAAAGGCTCCGCGAGCGGCCAGTCATTCGTCAAACGAACCGCGCGGCTGTAAATCTTAGGGGTGGGGCGGGTGGGGGTTACGTAACATCCGGAAGTGCGGATTAGGAATCAATAGTGGGCTGTAATGATAGTTGTAGAGTAATAGATGTAACTGCGCGTTTGCGGTGCGCGACACGTCGGTCCGCGGCGCTTCACGCTGCAGACTTGCGACTTTACTAATCTAGTGATAGTTGTAGGTACAACAATGTTAACTATTTTAACTCAAAAACGAAACATAATGCCTAATTTTTATTAAATAATAACTTACAACTAAAGAGTCAGTTTTAAGTAAATAGTACAAGCCAAAAAAATTCAGTTAACTAAAACCACTCAGTTAACTAAAAGTATTTGGGTACCTAAGTGTTGTTTATACACGGACGATAACGAGGATCCCGCCAGTTAACTTCGACATTTTTATAATTTTCCATTCTTAAACCTTTCCTTCCCCATTATTGAGATGTCAATCGCCAAATCCTTTGGGGCAACGTTCTCCCCCTGTCATCAAATCTCGCAAGAGATTGTTCAAAATGTATATTTAGTTGGTATAAATGTCTTAGGTATATTTTAAAAAATAATGTATGTGTATGTGTATGTCTTTATATCATAATTTTGAAAGCTAACGTGATCGAGGTGATTCTTTGCTAACTTGCATATAGATTTTGTAGGGTGTTATTGAAAAGTTTTAATTTTAGTTAAATATTTTTTTTTAATTAATTAAAGTGTCTCAATTTGAACGTGTTTTACTGAAAAAATGAAGTGCTAATTATCGAGACCTCCCCATCCCCCAATTGAGGTTCGATAAGATTTAGCTTAATCGCCAATTAAAATAACCAATCGAGGTGGTTGGCTGGATTGGATAACCTACAACCTTGACAGCCACTAGATGTGTATTGATGTTTAAAATGGAAAAAAATATAGCGAAATGTTACAAATTATTTATAAATAAAGAATATTATTGTATCAGCCAATATAGTGCATTTATTAATAAATCAGTAAAACTGTAACTGACACACTTTAATGACTGTGTCAAAGAAATAAAATATTTACTAACCAAAATTATTTATATTAAAATAGCTGAAAAGTAAAAAAAAACGACAAACGATTCGTAACAATATGAGATAACATGAGTCCATCAATGAAAAAACATCTTTCAGTATTTAGTGAGGTATCAGGCTAATGACAGTTGAAGAATATTGGAGTATATGCAACTGAGCTACACGTCGGTCTATGGGACTTGAAGTTGCTCACCGACCCGGTACGCTGCAGACTTGCGACATAGTATGGACTCAATGTATTCGCAAATTTGCAACGATTTTCTTTGAGATTTCTGTTTTTATTTCTTTTTGTTTACTTATAAATAATAATGTAATAACAAATCTTGACGATGTCTACTGTTAAATTGGTACATTATCTCTTAACTTAGTTTTTTTATGATATTGGAAGGCAAATAAGCAGACGGATTTCCTGATGGTAAGAA
>NJDC01058183.1:394753-404928 GCA_002245475.1 Calephelis virginiensis | reverse complement strand
GCAAGTGCTAAAATAAAAATACGAAACGATTCGTAACAATGTGAAATAACATGAGTCCATCAATGAAAAAACATCTTTCAGTATTTAGTGAGGTATCAGCCTAATGACAGTTGAAGAATATTGGAGTATATGCAACTGAGCTACACGTCGGTCTATGGGACTTGACGTTGCTCACCGACCCGGTACGCTGCAGACTTGCGACATAGTATAGACTCAATGTATTCGCAAATTTGCAACGATTTTTTTTGAGATTTCTGTTTTTTTTCTATTTGTTTACTTATAAATAATAATTAAACAACAAATCTTGACGAAGTCAACTGTTAAATTGGTACATTATCTCTTAACTTAATTTTTTTTATGATATTGGAAGGCAAATAAGCAGACGGATTTCCTGATGGTAAAAAATTCACGCCGCCTAGAGACACCCAAGGTGGTAACGGTGCGTTGCCAACCTGAGGCCTGGATGTTAAGTCTCGAGCAAAAGTAAGTTTACCGGCTACCTTACCCTCCAAACCGGAACACGTCATGACGTTATGGCGGCAGGAATAGGTAAGGCGGTGGTACCAATACGGGTGCGTCGTTGCGAAAGTCTAGTACCTAGTCAGATGTCGCGCTGTTAGTGACAGTAAGCCTATGCTCGCCTTTTACGAGCTGCCTGGCAGGAAGGCAGATGGTCTTTCGACTTTCGAAAGATTCGAGGAGACCAAAATAGAGTTTCATTTAAATTCAGTGTTGCCATTCGTAAGCAACCTAACATAGTTAATTATCGATACATTTATCGTTAAGGCCACTCCATCCCCATTTTTCACTAAGCCCCTGTCAACAGCCGCGGCCATCCGTCATGGCGGGGATGACAAGCACATCCCCTTGTGCCAATATTCAGGCCAGAGAAGCGTAATAGCAAAACTTATAAATGTGTACCTAAATACAAACTAAATATCGAGAAATGTCTATCAATAATTGTAGTCATTAATTTTTTTTGCAGTATTTATACAGAGAACTGGAGTGATCGTTGGTTTTTTTTTTGTTGTAACGTAGGTATACATTAAGCAACTGCACAAAGATATAACTGTTGAGTAGCTATCTTACAATCGGTATCTTAGACCATGTGTGCAAGTTTACCTTAATATCCAATACGGAATATGACAATAAAGAGCACTGATGATATGGTAGCAGAAATAATTAATGCAGTAGTTCCAATCCAGATGAGCTGTTGCACGGTTGTACTATGTACATTTCCGTACTGTCTAAAGTTCCTCAAAGTGTTCTAATATTTGTACAGTATAGTCAGAGAAACTATTATAATAGATATTTATTTGCAATTAAATTAAAAAAAACAGAAGTTATATTAATTTCAGAAAAAATGAATCTTCACTCCCGTATCCGCAAAGAGGTAGGCAGATATACAATCAGAGCACACACAACCAGTCTACCTATCGCACAACATATCCGATATGAATTGGATTGGTGAAATAAATGCACGTTATAGCACTACTTATATTATATTTTTTTATTAGTTAATTTGCCATGCATTTTAAGTCATGCTGCCACTTTTTCCTTAGTAATTAATTCTTGTTAACAGTCTTAAGTCACTATATACAAAGTAATGTCAGGATCTTGAGTAAATCGGTGGCTTCGTTATCAAGCTCATCTAGTGAAATTTGGCGGCAACGAGGAAAAACACGATACTCTAATTTCTTCATTATTGTTTCATTTGTGCACTTTCATTGAATAAAATTAATCTGATTCCCACCTTAATTAACTTATTTTACTCATAATTTACACAAAATTCAATAATTACGAAAAAAATACGGCCAACTTCTTTCACGATGGCGCCAAAACTCTACTTTTGATATAAATAATACGTTCAGTAAAACTGCAAAAACCGACCTCAACTATTTCATTGGGTACTACGTCGCGATTTGGTAATTCATTTTTCGAAACATAGCAAGATCTCACTTCGCGAACAGACTCAAAAGATATCAATAGCGCGATACCAACTTATGCTTATTTATCAACCACTGTGCCCTCTACCAAGCACTGACGCTATGGAAGGAATGGTACCAAGCTAGTTATTTTATTGAATCAGGCGTTACTTTGTGGAAATCCATTATAATAGATGTAAAATAAGCCTTTATTTTGCTGATTCCGCGTAATTAGTGTAACCGTTGTGGCAAATAATCCTCCAAACGACACAGAATATGACAAGCCTAACTGACGTTCCCACCACCCCCCTCCGTGACCAGGACACGAATATAGGAAGAGCTCGGGAAACAATATAAATTGTCACGTTCTTTACATATGACAACCCTACCTAAAGTACACTGCTTACGCGGAATTAGCAAAATAAAGGCTTATTTTACATCTACCAAACTAGTTGTTAGAAAAATGTACCACCCGGTAGTAGTCACGATGTTAGTAACTAAATTCACCTCTCATGAGATGCTTTGTAGTGAGGAGTTATTAATACTAGTCTATAAGTAAAATATCTTCTACTAGTACTGTAATATTTGTGATGAATTGTGTTTGTACAGGATAGAACGACTTCGTATCTATACCGCAATCTTTTGAATTCTTCCTAATTCTACCATCACCATAATATTTGCCACTGCCAAATCGTCCGTCGGTCATAGATAGAGAAATATAAAAAAATATAAATCTGTCCCAAAACACAAGATATTAAACTTAAACAAAATACAAAATGGTTTAAAAAAATGGTGATTATAAAACAAACCTACGTATGTTTTGACTTTTGGCGCGTCTGAGAATGGACCCTCTTAGCTTGGCCGAAATCACGATGCCGATATTGAGGGACAGGGAGGCCTGTGGGGAGAAATACGGACAAGCAGTGCATGCTTGCCCTCTCATGTGCGCGTATAGCGTCTAATGCCAATGATTTAATTGAATGAATCCTGAGACCTGTGTTTGAATTCCGACAGGGGTAGGAATTTGTGTAATGAATTTTGTGTATTCACGTATGTACGTCTATGTACCGCTAGTAATTTAGAGCCAAATTGTTTTGTTTTTTTTTATGATATTGGAAGGCAAACAAGTAGTTGGATTTCCTGATGGTAAGAAATTTACGCCGCCTAAAGACACAAAAAATGTTAATGGTGCGTTGCCAACTTGAGGCCGGGATGTTAGGCCTCGAGCAAAAGTAAGTTTACCGGTACCTTACTCTCCAAACCGGAACACGTCATGACATTATGGCGGCAGGAATAGATAAGGTATAGCCTTTTTGGATTCTATAGCCACATACCAAACAACGGACCTGTGTTAGATTCGACATGTCTGTCTGTATGCCATGGCCACTTAATTCTTAAACTGCTAGGAAACTTGATAGTTATGCTTTTTAACTGACTCGGAAAAAGTTCTCAATTCGATTATATTTTTATACGACTACTCGGCAAATAACAAATCCAATCCAAAATAAATCATAATAAAATTGATGATTTTTTAGAAAGATAAGGTCATGATTTCGAGGTGGCCCCAAATTAATTTTGTCATTTATTTATTTTAGAACATAACTGTGTACATTTTTCAGTATAACTCAAAAAATATAAAATGAAATGTTTAAAAAATTGTATCGAAATATTTCGGAATCGTCAGCTATCTTTGAAAAAAATCATATCGAGTACTACCTCAATGAAATAGTTGGAGTCGGTCTTTGCAGTTTTGTTAAGCCTAATTATATTTTAAAAAAAGTAAGCTTAATACGAACATATAAGTAGATAAAGTTAGAGGTAGATATACCAGTAAAATTATTCCAATAGCTAAGTAACTGGAGGCCGTGTTTCCTTCCATCGGCCGCCATGAATCACGCTCAAGTTTGTCCCGGCTATTACATGACTCATGTATGACTCTCGATCATGTACTTGTTTTTTGAGGATACAGCCTTTCCAAAGTGATATGTATGACTAAGTGTGTAATTAATCTGTGAGACATTACTTTGAGGTGACGGAATTACTTATTGCGAAATCATTACGATATGCATTTTTAACCCTATTGATTTGGATTTTTTATGATATGTCATGGTGTTAGTGACGGTAAGCCTATGTTCCCCTTTTACGAGCTGCCAGGCAATAAGAGATGGCCTATTCTGCAAAGGAGTCCAGACCAACACGGGGAAAAGGAATTCTTATGTTCAGATATACATATCAACTATAGACACCTAAGATATAATTGGTACGTTGACAATTCAAGATGGCATATTAAGACTCACGTAAGTAAATGTACTGGCTAACCTGACCTTCAAAACTGGTACACGAGCACAATGACGAGCACTGATGTATCTATATAAATACAAGTCGTTACAAGTCGTTTATAAGTTCCTGGGTTAGATATTTAAGTCTGAGTTAGCTTTTAAATGCGGGATTAAATAACTGTAGAAGCTAAGTAAACGGTAATGTTAACTATAACACGGTTCTTAATATCTGAAATGTAAATTGTCAATGCTTTCATACCAACATATATCAGGTAAAAGTATTCAATTCAATTCATTAAGTAGTTGTAAGTATTACAAGAATTTTTGGTAGGTACAAACTTATACGCAGACCTCTACAACCCTTCCCATAAAGTGGCATACAAAATATTCAATAAGATTTTAAAGAAAATAAAGTACTTATTTAAATACCGTAAATTTTGTTGTATCAATTGTGTTAACATATAAAAAACGACTTGCACTCCGGGAGTGACCGCAGAAGTGAAAACTTGAATGTTAATGTTGCGCATTTTTGATATTTTTGTTTGACTTCATAGTTTTGTAAATTTAACTAGATGGTAGAGTTTTACAGAGTACAGTCTGCTGTCTCACCACCAAGTAAATAGCTACGTTTAGTTTTATTAATGTAACTATTTGAACCGCTTTGAGTGTAATATTTTTAAATATTGTACTCTACTTTCCAAATAAATAGTATAGTGTGTGGCGTGTGGTACGTAGTAGTTGACAAAACATGCAAGGGAGAGAAACTATACATTTCATATCAATAGCGAAACTAATTTTAACATAATTTGCAACGCAGGGTACCTATTTACTTTGAGGAAAATTTTAACATAATATTGTTAACACCACTGAACTACAGATAGAAAACTATTAAATATCATCTCACCGTATTCTTCTACAACCCGGCTAATTAACTTTTTGACTAAACTGTTGAAGGATTTTACTGTACACTCTCTGTTAAACAACGCATCGGTCTTTCGGTTATGTAATAGATGTTAGATGACGTATATGGCACACTGGTTCAGATATTCCTGTGTATTTTTTGGCACACATAAGTAAGATACCAATCCGATCCGACGGCAGATTTTATCGACATTTAAAAAGGAGGAAGTTACGTCTTCGACTACTATGCTTTCATGTGCTTACTAGCTGAACAGCAAACTTCGTATCGCTTGACATTAATGCTTCGATAGTAGCGCAGTCTGTCGGATCCAATGTGAAACATTCCAAAATCAACAACTACTTATGATTAAAAAAATAATTAAAAAACCATTTTCCAGGAGACTAAATTGTGAATCTAAACCATTCTCGAATTCCCTTGAACACACACAAAAATTTTCATCAAAATATCTCCAGTCGTCTAGAAGGTGACAGTGACAAACACACGAACACAAGAGTTATATATATTAAGAGTTATATATATATAAATATGTTAATCGATTTCTCCGTCATTTGTGTACCAATCTTTGGAGTCTCCAACTTCGGATTTGATAACGGAGTCCCAGGGAAGTCGAGGAAAATACTCGATACATTATACACTATGACGACATAATATTGTAATCGAAGTCAGTTTTACTGCGCTTTAATAGTTAACACAATCCCTGTCAATAGAAAGTTTTGATTGGTCCTTGTGAAATAAGTGTTTTCTTATTTAGTGCCGCTTCCGATCACAACGACCAATGGGAAACCTAACACAATTGTAAGGTATTTAATACACACGCTAGTAAGTATCTTCTCGCCCATATCCCCGAAGAGATAGACAGAGGCACAACCAGGGCAACCACGACTAGCCGAAGACAATAAGTCCCACAATGTGATAGGTGGCAAGCCTATCGCCAACCGGGCACATATCCAATGAAAGGCAATGTTATTTTTATTAGAAAACCCGGGACCTCAAGAAGTCAAGTCCGACGCAGGATTTCAATTCGCCACAGAGGCGATCTACATACCTATTAGATATTCAGAATCTTTATACTATTATAAAATAAAATAAAATTATAAAATTAAGGAAAATAAAATGACTTCCTGACGGTACGACGGTAAAATTAGAATGGCGGTCTAATATTTAGAGGCATAGATGAACTCATATATTTGAAGTTGTCGAGTAAAATAAAACTACGAATGAATCTTTTGTCTTTTTAACCCGAAAGAGCCCCCATTATACAGCATAAAAGTGTTTGTTGTGAGACAGTTTCGTAAACAAAATGATATATACCCCGACCGCCCTCCAACACACTGCGTGTCAATGGGAAAACTAGTTCGTGCTTTTCAAAAACAATTTAATACAAAACATTCTAGAAATTATTTTTGTAAGTGTTATCCCTGTTTGACTTTACTTTATGTTTATCGTAAAATAAAAAACGTTTTTTTAAATCGTTATGTATCTTTCTATATATCTATACTTATTTAAAACTTGCTGCATCCTCGCGACTTCGTCTGTTTAGTTATATTAGTGGTAATAAATTTTAATATCTTTTTGATAAGAACGCAATCTTCATTTCTCAATTTTAACTTTGTTTCCAAACTTTTTAGTGCGCCATCTGTGATCTTTTATCGTTATCATCAATATATTTGTTTGTGTGTGTAAAATACATGGTAGCGTGGGTAATGTTTTATTTATTGATTTAATGTATTTCATAAGCATTCTTATCCTACACATAAACTATAAGTGTGCCAAATTTTATGCTCCTGCGTCCTCGCAATTTTCGTAAATAGGGGTCCAAAGTTTTGGCATCACGTTTTAATATATAAATGAATATTACATTTCATTAAATTTCGCATGTATAATATGAATATGGATAGTTGTTTGACAAAACTGTAGAAGAGTGAATTTCGTGCAGTGAACATATTAAAAAAAAGGCAGAAGCGAATAAAAAGGATTAGCAAAACACGTTTTCAGCATTTTTATAATTCTTGTCTGTCTGCCTGTCTGTGTTATGATCGAAATTCAAGCCGAATTTGCTGAACCGATCGTAACGAAATTTGGCGGGTAGGTACTATATGTTGCAAGGTTTACGTAATACTTTTTATCCCGCTTACTAAAGGGATTTCCGTGGAAGAGGTCAAAAGGAAAATTGAGTTAAAGTTATTAACGCACCGTCTGATTCAATTTATTTGTGTTTTTTATTTGTAGCAATGACTTTACAGAGTCTCGTATTTGTTTCTAATGCATGAATTTGGTAGTATAGAAATTACAGACGTAACAGCATTCAGTATAAAATAACAAAGTAACTCGAAACCCCGAATGTAGAGAAACATTTGAACGTAGAGGTCATCTTACTTCTCAACTTAACGCCAAGTAACTTAACCCAAGTATCGATACAACAACATGGGAATAAAATAATGAATTATCTAAATCCAAGTCAATACAATAAAATCAAAACAAATCCAAAAGCTATGACTCGTCGAACTATTCGCGATTCCTAACTTTTATTTGTAGACCCTTTCTCTTTTTTTAATTATTTAGATATGGAAGCATAGTTTTTATTGATGGATTTATTTACTATGCCAATGCTTGCGAATGCCAATTCACATTATGTTATTTACTCTTTGTTTCTATTACGAATAATTTCTTTTATTATTCTAAGTGACCTTATGCACAAATATAAGTACTACGTGAAATGTTGTCTTTTGGTCAAGTGTAAATCGGGGGAACAACAAAAAAATGACGTGAATTCCTCACTGTTCCTCCAGGGGAATATTACAGGGCGACCAAGAGTACAGAGGGACTTAAGATCCCGTAGATCATAAATGTTGTAAGTCGCTGTCCTTTGGCTAGGGCGTTATGTCTAATTTGCAAGCTATTTTGCTCTCCGGGACATAACAGTGTTACTAATATGGAAAGAAACTAAAAAAACATTTTTTGACAGACTTAAATTTACTACATATAATTAACACAAAAAACAACTAGAAATCTTAGGAATAAGGTGGTATCTCTACACAGACTAATTGCAACAAAACATTCTACTTTGAGCTTAATCCTTAAAGATATCTTAGTTCTTCAAGAATTGTATAAGTATTTATTGAAAAATGTCGTCGAATAAAAACCTGTAAGCAAAAACAATTATGTAAATTAATTGTAAATTTAGTTTTTTGTATGCACTTAAAAGTTTTCACAAGATCATCTGCAGGATAAGTAAAGCGATATGGGTACATAAATCTCACTTAGCAATTACTTCTCAAGTTAAACAAGTTTTTCGAGTCTAACGAGAATAATATATTCGGCGCATAAATGTTGTTCCAAATAATTACACTTTTGTGTTAATTTATAGACACTTGTTTATAATTCACAAAAAACTTCACTGAGTCATAATTGAATCTTAGAGCCTTTTAAGACTATCTTTTAAATAGTAAAAGAATTTCTTGCGTTTATCTATTTTTTCAAATGTTTAAAAGTTATTGTGTTCCTTGGAATAAGACTATCCAATTATCTCTCAAATTGGTTCAGCAGTATAATTGTTGTAACAAACTTATTTTTTTAAATAATAATGTTACCATTTTTACCGTACTCAATTAGTACAAAATTTAATGCAAATGTGGCCAAGATTTAATTAACGTCTGCAGAATAATAATGCTTTTAAGATGCTATTTGGTTTGCCTCCTCATTGCAGTGTTTTGACTATGATTGAGGAAATACGCGTGGTTGGGTCCTGGGCAATATTGAGAAAGCGTTGTGCATCCCTTATGAGGAGATTGCGAGGCAGCACGAATAGCACTTTCTTGGTTTTATCCCACCGCTGGGATTCATTAATATTGCAACAATTAATAAGGTTACACATGTTATATTATGCGATACCTACTACTACCGCGAGACTAGGTTAATTAATAACTAATAAAAAATGTTAAATACAAAACTGGTGTTACTAACAAAATCTGAATTTTTTGTCTGAATTAAAATTACATTATTATTAAAAAGTTTCACAAAAAGTTTTATCGCCTATTTCACAACCTTCGCGGTAGAATTTTTAAAATCGCTGATCGCTGACGTAATCCTTAATTGTATTTAACTTTATTCACATGAAATTTCATGCAGAAATGTCCAGGGAATAAAAAAAACAGTTAAAATTTTGTCCCCTTCTTCTACCCATGGGTGTTGAAATTTAAAAAAATCTTTCTTAGTTGATGCTAACGTCATGAAAGGAATACGTGTACGTATAGTTTCAGGTCTCTAGCCCAAAAGATTTACCTAACCTTTGCAATTATCCAAAATTTCAGCACTTATTTTATCCTCTTAGGGGTTGAGTTTTTAAAAAAATAAATTAGTTTTTTGACGCTGTCAATTTATACGAAGTTTCATGCAAATATATGCAAGAATTGGATGATTTCATACAAACTTTAATCCTATATTTCACTACTTCGGGGGTTTAATTTAGGAAATTGTATAATTACGTAACTTATAATTTCATTCAAATGAAATTTCATGTAAAAATATTCAAGGAATAAAAAGTTTCATACAAAACTTCATAACCTATTTCACCCCCTTGGAACATTCTGAAAAAATCTTCATTAGTGGATGCCTATGTCATAACAAAAATATGTTTGCGAAATTATAAGCCGGTGCGTTGATACACCAGTGAATCAGCTTTGTCCTTTTTTATATATTTTTGATATTTTTGTAGTCAGTTTAAGACGCAGAATTTTTTTTTATGATATTGGAAGGCAAACAAGGAGACGGATTTCCTGATGGTAAGAAATTCACGTCGCTTAGAGACACCAAAGGAGGTGATGGTGCGTTGTCAACCTGAGGCCGGCGTGTTAGGCCGCGAGCAAAAATAAGTTTACCGGCTAGTGATGGTAAGCCTATGCTCGCCTTTTACGAGCTGCCTGGCAGGAAGGAAGATCGTCTATTCTGCAAAGGAACCTGGACCAACACGGGTTTAGAATTTATTATCATATTTTGAATTTAGAATGATTTATATACCATCCAATGAAGCATTTTCTTCAAAACCCAATT
>NJDC01058183.1:374874-394725 GCA_002245475.1 Calephelis virginiensis | reverse complement strand
GTGGTACCAATCCGGGTGAGTCGATGCGAAATTCTACCACCTAGTCACGGTGTTAGTGATGGTAAGCCTATGCTCGCCTTTTACGAGCTGCCTGGCAGGAAGGAAGATGGTCTATTCTGCAAAGTAACCTGGACCAACACGGGTTTAGAATTTATTATCATATTTTGAATTTAGAATGATTTATATACCATCCAATGAAGCATTTTCTTCAAAACCCAATTTTCATGTCAAAATTGAACTGAATTCTTGGGGACAAGTTTTACTACATATATATAAATTAAATTTTTAACAAACTATTAAAAACTGGGGTTATCACCGATCCATTTAACTGACTAACTTTATTAAAAGTATATATAGGTTGGCAACGCACCATTATCACCTTTGGTGTCTCTAGGCAGCGTGAATTTCTTACCATCAGGAAATCCATCTGCTTGTTTGCCTTCCAGTATCATAAAAAAAAAGAAATACAAATGAAAGATTGTTGGTAAAGCCAATCTGAGGCTAGCATCGGCCTAATCAATCTACAATTATAGACAACCCTAACATTCAAACCGGAAAAAAACAATGGCAAGCCTTAAAAACGTGCCGTTAAACATATTAAACATATTACGAGTACATTTGATAAGAATCACAACTGAAGCTATCGATCTTGTAAAGAAAAACATTCGAAGTATTTCGAGTCGAATACATCAACGGAAGGCTGTAGCCGCTTCCGGTGCGTGCCCCCCCCCCTCCGTCTATATATATCGCGGGGTGGGCCGCACCCTCCGGTCAGATATTTGCGGTTGTTCTGAGTTTGACAATTTTAATGTTATAGGTGCTTTGCTTTGAATAGAGGTTTGACAAAGAATGTGCATTTGACCCAGTTATTTTATCTTGATTTTTGACGGTTTGAGGCTAATTTGGTGTAGGGTCTATTCTGCAAAGATGTGAAAACTAATCGATCGTTTGTGTATTAAACTAATTAATATTTATTACTGCTTTTCCTCATGAAGTTATACTAGGTAGTAGAACCCGAGAATGTTTTTCATTACCTCTGTGATCTAGCCGTCTGCCGTTAGACTTGACTTCATTAAGTCCTGGGTTCGATGTTGCCGGTCGGGCAACAAAAGCAAAATGTTGCCAGGGATTGGATATGTGACCAATTGGCCACCTATCATATTGTGGGCACCCTGGTTGTGCCTCTGCCTATTTCGAGATACGGGTATGACGATACCTTTTCCTATGTTTAATTGCTGTTTCTTGCATAGTATTTTTTACCTACAATTTTTTTTCATTGTAATGTGTGTAGTGAATGTGTGTGTTAATAAATGTTTTCTTTCTTTCTTTCTAACTTTTTTTTAATGTGACTCTGCCTCAATAAGTCAAACCCAGTAATAGAGCCTTTTGCAGAAGTAGACTACATAGTAATGACTAAACCTAGAATAAACGGGTTCGCTTACTGATAGTAACAACTAGCAGAAGTTAAAGTAATTATTTTTCTGTATCTGTCTGTTTACTGTTTGAGTCGGTATTATTTAAAGGTGCATTTATAAATATCGCTAATTAACAATTTTTACAGAATATAATTTGCTTACTTTGGGGTTATTTGAATTTCAATAAATTGTCCCGGAACAGGGATAGGGTCCCGACGGACACAGCTATTTATTATTATCACAGTCTTGTTAGCAAGTTAATCATATAAAAATAATAAGTGCGTGTCGTTATTCGGCGTAGCGCAGTTGTTAGGACTGAACAAAATTTATTGGTATTCCGTAGTTACGTCGGTAATTGCAAATGAGGTATAGCCGGGTCACGCACTGCAAGTAATTACAAAATTTGAGTTAGCTTGGGCTCCGTGAGTATGTTTCATACTTTGGGTTCTGTATTCATTTTTTTAGCAAAAAAGTTTTTAAGGCATAAGATTGCGAACAAACATACGGCTCTATTAATGGTAAGAGACACGTGAAAATCTGTCCGTCTAGCTTTCATAGCTCAATCGCTGGACAAATTTTAATAAAATTTGATATGTCGTAAAGTTTTTCCCCGTGTTGCTCCGGGATCCTTTGCAAAATAGACCATCTGCGTTCCTGCCACGCAGCTCGTAAAAGGCGAGCACAGGCTTACCGTCACAAACACCGTGATATCTGACTAGGTGGTAGAGTTTCGCAGCGACGCACCCGGATTGGTACCACCGCCTTACCTATTCCTGCCGCCATAACGTCATGACATGTTCCGGTTTGGAGGGTAATGTAGCCGGTAAACTTACTTTTGCTCGAGTTCTAACATCCTTGCCTCAGGCTGGCAACGCACCATTACCACATTTGGTGTCTCTAGACGGGGTGAATTTCTTTCCGTCAGGAAATCCGTCTGCTTCTTTACCTTCCAATATCATAAAAAAAAGTAAAAGACACGAGATAAGCTACTTTTTCAAAAAGGTAGTCCCATAGGACTAGGGGTGAAAGTTTGTATGAAAGTCGTGAATAAACAGCTAGTAAGTTATATTGAAAAAAACTTCCGCAAGCTAGCGATAAGACAGTTAGTAAACACACCGCTCTCCTGATGGTAAGGAAACGGTGACCTATAGGCCATTACTGAAATATGAATGTCCCATATCAGTAGAATTTGCCTACTTCGAAGTTATATCAATTCTTTTAATTATCCAGAAATGTTTTTTTTATGTTTACACTAGGTGTTGCCCTCGGTCACGCCCGCATATTGAAGTCAGTTAGGTCCCGTGAAAATCCGTTTAGATATCGGAATAAAAAGTACTATAGAAAGGTAAAGTAAAGAAAAGTACACAAAATCTCGATTTTCGTAGGACCCCACTGGCTGACTAGCCAATCCAGACTTGGTTTTCTAAATCCAGATTTTAAAATAAAAAAAAGAGTTTTTGTAATTGGTTTAGAAATTACCACAAATTGATTACATGCATAAAAATATAAATCGCATAAAAAAATAGAAGTCGAACATAAAACATCATCCTTTTTTCGAAGTCGGTTACTGTCTCCACACAAAAAATACACCGTGACATTGATCTATTTAACTTAAAACAAGTACAAAAACAAACAAACAATCACCGTTCAAAAACCGTAATATTGCGAGTAGTATGGATTATTTTAAGATTTGTTGAGACGTTCAGTTTGAAACCATAGTTAGGTTTTATACTCAACTTTTTAATTGTGAGTATAACGATAACAAGATAACGGCTACCGAAATTTACATTTATGTATGGAAATCTGAATTACAGGACACTAGTGCCCCCCTGCGGATATATTAAATGTAACTTGGATTTTTTTGATGTGAGAGGTCAGCGATTTACACTAACATGGTATAAAAACTTATATTATTTCAATTAAATTGAAAATATTATAATGTACATTAAGGTGAGTGTGTGTACGTATATATACGAGTTGTGTGAGAATGCTGTATTTATGTATATATGTGTGTTGTGTTTGTGGGAATATGTTTCAGTGCGTGTATGTGTGTGTGAGTGAGAGTGTGTGATATAAACTTTTTGTTCTCTGATAAATGATACCACCACAAGTAATAATCAATCTTTTACCCGCGGATCTCTAAAATTCTAAACGCCCCTAACGATATACCCTTAATTCTGATTATTTTGGTTGCGTGACCGTGTGTTTCGTTATACGCGCCTCCGTTTACTTGTAACATGACTTCCACTTGCTTCCGGGGTTAAATTACACCCGGAATTGCTTGCATGTTAAGGCAGCACTATCTCATACGGTTCATTCTGGAACAGCTTTACCCAGCATAGGCTTTTTAATAATCCAACCAGAAATATGCAAATGTTTTGCTTACTTAGGACGCTAGTCAACGTAACTACCGTAAAAATTAAAAACCGTTACACATTAATTGACTTCCACGTAGTACGTTTTCAATTCCTGACAGGGACTGGTATGGGTACGATAATAATGATATCTATACTTCTGAATCAGGGGGTGTATCAAAAAAATAAACAAATAATAAATAAATAAATAGCCCTGGATAAGTTACACAAATTGAATCTAACCCCAAAATAAGCAAATTGGGTGCTAGTCTACGATACTAATACACAGAAATACTTAAATATATACCTACCAGAATAAATTTAATAACTAAATGTTCATCACATAAATGCCTGCCCCGGTCGGGAATCGAACCCAAATCTCCCGGTTTGTCGGTGTAGTTAGGCGTGTACGCTAGCCAACTACCGAGGCGGTCAGAGGGAGAAGCTTAAGGGGGTTTATTTCTGTATTTCTTTGTATCTTTAACTACCTAATACTCATAGGCAATCTTATAAACATTTTTTTAACTTTATCTATATATATATTAATATGAATCCCCATTTTATTTGGTCATCGCATCACGCCTAAACGAATGAAAGGTTGCAGGGAAAATGGGAAAAACAATGCTTTAATATATACCATCTGTTTGTAGCTGTTAATGTCAAGCTATACTACGAAGTTGCTGGGTCAGGTAGTTTTATTGAATAAAAAGAAGCAAACGGGATATTCACAGCACCAGGATTATCGTACAGAGTTCTTAACGGAACGAGTACGCTTTTT
Organism: Calephelis virginiensis; assembly: GCA_002245475.1. Taxonomy (NCBI): domain Eukaryota; kingdom Metazoa; phylum Arthropoda; class Insecta; order Lepidoptera; family Riodinidae; genus Calephelis; species Calephelis virginiensis. Next base: position 390,178 of record NJDC01058183.1, on the reverse strand, counting down.
TTCTTTAAATGTGCTCAGTCGTATCCGATTGACAATACCGCCCTTGGTTACCTGGTTCCGTACAGGTGTTGGGCGAGGTAAGAAATGTCGAAAGTGAAACTCAGCGGCAGGAATCAAACCAAGCAACTCCTCAAAGTTTTCCCCATGATTCTCACGCGGTAGAGCACAAAGAGATCAAGCATTTTACGCAACACTAAAAGATCAAACTGATTGGTGATTGCCCGGTCATTGACAATTCAAGGCGCTCTATGTTGGATGCGGTCAAAAGAAAGGTAGTGGGTACTGAGGAGGAGACATTTTAGCGGAAAACGCGCAAACTTGTATCTTTTTGGGGTTCAATTGCACCAGATTCTGCAGGCTGCAATATGGGTTTTCTGACTAAAGATTCTTGACTTCAAACGCAAGTTATTGAATGTACAAATCCCAATTACGATTTTATTATAAGCACAAGTTTTTGCCAATCAGTGGCTTGCGGTGTTAAGATTATTTAGCACAACACAGGCTGATCCAAGAAATGCTGCTTAGATATCATAAAACGAGATAGAATAATAATAATAATAATAAACTCTTTATTGTACAACTAAAGGCGGTTTTATCACTAACAAGCGATCTCTTCCAAACAACCAACGTTTAGAAGATAAGTACATCAAAATATGGAGAAGGTACAATATCTGTTTATAAACCATAAATCTTTCAAATAATTAATTTAAGAAGTAACCTAACACTTTAAAACAAAAGTGTTTAATTTGTAAATAAAAGTTAAAACAAAAAATAAGTATGCTCATTAAATCCTCGTGTTGATCCGGGCTCCTTTGCAGAATAGACCATCTGCCTTCCTTTCCAGGCAGCTCGTAGAGTTTCGCAGCAACTCTCCCGGATTGGTACCACCGCCTTACCTATTCCTGCCGCCATAACGTTATGACGTGTTCCGGTTCGGAGGGTAAGGTAGCCGGTAAACTTACTTTTGCTCGAAGTTTAACATCCCGACCTCAGGTTGGCAACGCACCATTACCACTCTCTAGGCGGCGTGAATTTCTCACCATCAGGAAATCCGTCTGCTTGTTTGCCTTCCTATAACATTTAAAAAAAATTTAAGGTAATGAACATTTTCAAGTTGCCCAGTTATAAATTTGGTGCTAAAGTATTCAGACACGAGACATGTGAATCAGTTGACTTATTTTCTATCGGGAAACTAGAAAAAATGGAAAATTTTCAGTTACTTTTATTTTTGAATGAACGAAATTATTTATAGTGTAGGTACGTTCACACGTGTGATACGTTAAACACTTACACGTGTATTACGTAAACTGCAGCCGTCTTGCTAATAAACGTGGACTAACGTGGGAGAAACGTTTAGTCGATATTATAGTCTTCATCACATTGTAATAAAGACTATAAGACCAGGCTGAACCTTGGAGTACTTTATGCCGTATTTATTAATAAGACAACAGAAGTGGTTCTTAATGTTAAAATATCAATTGACTTACTGTCAAGATAACGATGATCGTGTGGAATAGAGAAGTAGGAGTTGGAATAGTAGACTATTGGTTTCTACTCCCAAATTCTCTTGTATGTCAAGCAAGACGGCGATAATTTAATTTAATTAAGTTAATTTCAAACAGACACACAGCTTTTCCGATACTAAAATATATGTGTTGCTTATGAACACCATTAATAGTAATGGTATGTTGCCCACCAGAGGTTGAGGTGTAAGTAAGTTAAATTTTATCGGTTACTGTACCTTCCGTCCTGAAGTACAACAGTGACCAGAATAAATGATGAAAGATTTGTATACCGATGAACTGAAGATGTATTGATGTATAGTTCAAACCCTAATCGTTTATAGCCGGCTGGACACAACACAGTAGAGAGCAGGTGGAGTGTGAAATACCCCGGAGTGGTACATTGGCGCAATAAACCGTACAATTATTCTAGGTGTTCGCGGGATGAGCCCTGATTAGTGACGGTCAGGTGGGTGCGGTCGATATCCCCACCCCCCTAACTACTCCCCCCTGTTTATTGCAGGGGGACGATCGCCTGAACTTAAGTATTGATTCGCGCGAAACGTGATTTGTACGCACTTATCTTGATATTGCGGAGTCGGTGTCCGGTGTTTGTTGTCCATTGCTGGTTTTATAAACATATAAAATGTTACATTATCCATTGTACATTGTATATGTTGACTCAGTTTGATTTGAAGAGAATTCCGAATGGGCATATGTAAATAACCAAATCCAAAATGACAAGCAGCGAAAAATACTAACCAGAACTATAGGGAAACTACTTTTAAATACTGATTTCGTTATTAATTTTTAATTATTAATTTTAATATCGTTAAAGATAAATATTAAATAGTGTGGTAGGTAATCCAGAATGCAACTTTTACCAGATCAATTGCTGGAAAGTCATTTGTTAACCGTTTCAAAAAAAGAAGTTTTAATAAAACCGTATTTCGTACGTGATACGTCACGACTTTTTAATGAGTAATTCAAATCATATGATTTATATAGACATGCAAATATTACGCCAAGTTCCTTAAGGGGTAGGCAGAGGGTATCGAATGCCAAATTTCATGATCCTGGCTTCGTCCAGCTTCTTCCTATTCATCCAAACACGCCGGTTTCGGAGACTCTTAACACCACTCTCGGATAATAACTGAGCGATTTGATCGTGGAATATTTGATATTTTCCATCGTCGACGCTTGGTAAAACTTCCAAATATTCATACTTTTAAATGAAGAAATACTTGTACTATCTTGCGTATCACTTACAATTTTTTTTTTATAAATAGCCTAACGGTTTTGCTTATAAATAACAGCATCATCAGGACTAAGACTTAAACTACTTAAATAGTTCAGCTATAGTTGGTTTAAATAGTTTAAGTAGTTTAAGTTTTAGCTCTGATGATGCTGTCATTTATAAGCGAAACCGGTAGGGTTTTTTTATAAAAAAACTATAAGTGATACGTAAAACATTACAAGTGTTTCTTCATTTAAAATTATGATCGTTGAATACATCCGTATATCTGCTTTGTCAATCTTTTAAATCTGTCATTCTTTCTACTTGGTTGAATCAGCTTAGCATGCCTTTTCTCATTAAAATTTCATCACAAAAATTTCTTCACCTCAAAGCAGCAGTTTCTTTCAGTCCCACTCTTTTTTTATCTTATTGTCAAGAATGCAAGTTTTATACCACAGAGTTTTCGTAGCGCTTTCATTTTGACCTCACTTATCCTACTCTCTTGCTTTTATTTGACATACCCATCTCTCGCTTCTATAAAACAACGGTGGGATACGCACACCATTACGCGAAGCGAGTCTAGCACTTTGACTTCAAACATCGCTTTTTTATTGGGAATTTTTTCATTATTGGGAATCACTTGAATTTGATCCGAGTGTGTGTGTTGACTTCGATTATGATGATGTTCTCATTACCTAACTGTCTTTTTGTCTAATTTTACCTATCTCTGGTCTAGTAACTTCATAAGGTCTCGAGTTCGATCCTCGAAGCAGACAATGAAAAGGAAATGTGTTGCTTCAATTTTCTAACGATAAAATGTTGCCGGGATTAAGTAGGTATATAGATATACCTGGTAGGCGATAGGCTTACCTTCTATTACATTGTAGGACTAAGTACCTTTGGCTAGTCGTAGGTTTCCACCGCCTATCTCTTCGGGGAAACAGGGGAAGATATACTTTTTTTAGAAACAATAACATCAATAAAAATAAATAATTTTGTTACAAAATAAAGTAAACAAATGTTGACTCAATAAAAAATAAAGACAGATTCATTGCGTTTATTCCTCTTTACAATATTAAAAAACATCTTATCTAAATGTCAAACAACTTTTATAGCAATAATAGTGGGAACATCAAACTAAAACAGACGCAAAAAGCCATTCTACTCAGAATTAGATGGCTCAATCCCCGACTAATAACGCGTCATTTGAATAATATCACAGCGTCAATTAAGGCAGCGCCCAGTCGTATCCGAGCACTTAGTAAATAAAAACACTGGCGAATCTGACGGCAATAAGTTGCGAGGTATCGTGACGGACGCGCGTAACCCGCCGAAGACAGGGAGGGCGCGCCGCTGCCGGGCCTATTGTCTTGGGGCGACCACAATCACAGCATTACACGGACACAGAAACTTAAATATTTGTAAAGAAAGATAAGACAAGAAAAGGAAGTGTAAAAAAAAACATCACAATCATCATCAAACGATTACATCTATCTTCAAAATTGTGTATCTTACGATAGAAAAAATTAAATGACGCAATGTGATATGATGCACAGCCCAATGGATAATCATAAAATTAAAATGTTTAAATAGCCCTCGACAAAATTCGTAAACTGTAGCTAAGAACCATTTCGATTACGTGTTTAAAAAAAAACTGCGTCGGAATCGGTCTCTTCACTTAGGATCGATGATGCCACAGACTCACAGGCACACATACATCATACACAGATTTCTTAAATTTGCAACACTCCTTCTTCCATGGCGGTTTAATTTTAATTTTGATTTAAAACTTATAATCACAGTCGGTTAGTAGTAGTAGTAGTAATAGTGGTAGATTCGTGTTAACGCGTTTGTTTTGCAGAAAATAAAGATGCGCTGGTATTAATGAAGTTCAAATTGCAAAGTGTGCTTGAATCAAATGTATCGTCGTAAATCTTTGGGAAAATCTGTAAGACGGTTAGTGTAACTCTGAGAAATAAGGAACCAACATCTCACCTTGCAATTAATCTACTCTCCGTCTCATCAAAACCTATGCTTTTTCAATTGCTTCGTCATCTAGAACTAGCTATTCCGGCGAACTTCGTTCCGCCCGTTCAGTTCGAAAATTAAAATGTCGTTTCTTCTAGTTTCCTCACTGTTGTAAGGGATAAAATGTACCCCATGTCCTTCTTCCGGTTCTAAGCTACCTCTCCATCAATTTTCAGCCTAATTTTAACTAGCACGACTTTCTTTTATGTAATATGTGGACGATTATTTTTCATATTTTTTTTTGTGTTTCGATTGTTATTAAGGAGTAGGCTGCTGTTCGGGTCGAAGACAAATCCAACAAATCAAAAACCATGAAAATTGGTCCAGCAGATCTCGAGTTATATTTGTTGTAACAAACCCGACTTTGTTTTATATATATAGATTATAAAAATGTAATAATAATGCAAAAATCAAGCAGCTGTTGGCCAACTTCCCAATTTGCCTTCGTGTACAAATTTATTTTTTTATATATAACAGATATATATATAGAGGAGATCTAGGTTGACATTCTGTGACCAAATCGATTTTGTTGCGGGTCTGCAAGGTTAGTGATATTTGTCACTCGATACTGTCTGCCTACCCAGTAAGGAACTTGGCGTGAAGATTGGCAAGTAAGTAAGTATGTTTTAAAGTACTTTTAGTACAATAGATTACTTTTTTGCCTATGACTAAAAAAACTGTGTGCTACAGGAAATAAAAAATAAATAGATATGAAATGCCTAAATCAAGCCCTTTCCTTTACTACCACATATGAAATAATTGGCCAAATTTATGTTTTCGCACACACTTAGGACGTTCTAACAATTGTGTCTTAAGAAATGTTGGGAGGTGTATAGTAAATTTATAACGATTGAATTAAAATTACTCAAGAAACTGTCGAACAAATATACAACCGCAGCCCCATCTGAACACATAAAGGTGTACGAGTTAAATTAAAGCATGGCTTTTCGTTTTAAATACTGTTATTATCGAAGTATGATGTTTGCTAATTTAATGATTTTTATTAAAATTAGCGGTTTTCAGTTACTTTTAGTGACAAAAAGAAGTTTTTAAGACAATATTTTATAAATATGTTAAGAATTAGAAATTAGTCACACAAAGTCGCACGGAAACGCTATTGTGATATTTAGCGACCTTTGGAATCGATCACAGCGACTGGAATTGAAAGAGTTGGCAATAGCAAATGGTCAGAGTCAAAGTAGTTACTGTTTGTTTTGACTTTGTTTAGCGCAAATCAATTTCAAATTGCGTGTTTTATTTAAACTGTAAGACTTGTTTTGATAAAATGTGCTTAGTTAAACTTGAAGTGTCCGTTATTAGTACCTAATCTTTTGATGATCATTTACTAACTTAGATTATTCATGCTGGTCATACAAAAGCTCTTAATAATTATTGTTATTTTCAATAATTATTTGGTATGTGAAATAAAAGACATTTCGGGATAAAGGTCACGTAAAACTAAACGGAATTCATAAGATTGGTAAGTTGTTGATAGTTACAACTTCTATGCCTACCTTAACTGGAATGTCTGGACGCCCGTATTGTAGATACATTAATAAAAAAATTACTAAAAAAACCCTGTTTTCTTTTTGTTAGATTCATGAGTCCTAATTATTGAGGGAGATTTTAATTTTTAGGCTTTTATAATAATTATAGTTACATTTTTCAGGTGTGATAATGATGCTATTGGAACCACGTTCGAATGTAATTAGAACAACTTCATCAATATGAATGATAAAAAAGTTGTGATTACTCATGACCATGGATTTTCACTTAGAGCAGACTATACTATAGTTTCCTGTAGTACAGTTTTAGTATCAAATTCGAAATAAAATATCCCATTATTATTGTGATCGCATGGCCACCATTTATTTATCGTACTCTATTCCGTGTAACTCCGACCTACATCTTTGAAGTACAAAATGAGTGGTAATATACGCATAAAAGAAATAAAAATAAAATCCGGGCTCTAACTTTACAGTATAACTTCGGGGTTTTTTATGGTTTTATGTACAAGGCTGTGACTGAATATAAAAACCGTTGATGTTTGATGCATCGCTATCATATGACCGGGATCTTAGATCATGAGTGCATCTCTACTGGATATCCAACCTACCTTCCTATACGCGAGCATTGACGTTTTAGTGGCAAGAATACCTAGGTAAAGTGGTAATACCAGTCCACACAAACACATCGCCTCTGTGGTCTAGCGGTTCAGTTGTTGGATTTGACTTCGTAAAGTTCCGGGTTCGATTCCCAGGTCGGGCAACAAAAAGAGAATGTGGTTTTTTCCAATTTTCTAACAAAAAAAATGTTGCTCGGAATGGAATATGTGCACGGTTAGCGATAGGCTTGCCTCCTGTCACATTGTGGGACTTAGTCTTCGGCTAGTAGTTGGTGCCCTGGTTGTGCCTCTGCCTATCTATTCGGGGATATGGGCGTGAAGATATATTTTTGTTATGCATTAGTTAATAGTTACTCGATAACGCGATATGCATTTTTGTTGTTATCATTTTTTCATGATGGTCAATGATTCTCAGACATTTTTACAAAATCCAACTTAGGGTATTTTTAAAAAAAAATCTATTTCCAACTGACTATGAGGTCAAGTTTGCATTAAAGTCATATTAAAGTTAAGTAGGGCTACTCACTTTAGTAACTATTCTACGTTGACCAAGTCGAGTCGAGATCAGCTAGTATTAGATCAGCTCATTACGCGTGTTTGTACGCGGTCCGGGAGGCTGGTCCTTTGACCAACGAGGCGGTCAATAGGATAATCATCTTCTGTGTTTGCATCACCTCTTCTATCCCGGCTGTCGTAACGTAGTGTTGGCCATTGTTGTTCCTATTTGGAAGGTAGGTAATGTTGACAATATAATTGGAATATACACGCGAATTAGAAAACTTCGTAAAACACGAGTAAAAGTAGGTTATTAAATGTAATTGTATAATATATACAAAACTATAAGTATAATTATATAAATAATAAATATAATACATACAGATTTGTTTTATTTACGAATTATATCAGGGCAACAAGAATATTAAAGTCTTAGCTAAAAGGCGCCGTTGTTGCTGAAGAAGTTTTAAATTGTAAATACCAACATTAAATTTTTAATCAGAGTGTCTTCGAAACCGGTAGTCTTGTTCATGCACGTTACGTTCGTTTTAACATTTAAATATAGCTTTGGCAATCAAAGAATAGTTTTACTGAGAAAGAAACGAGTTTTGAGGTCAATTTCTCTTCGCATATAGCACCGGAAACATTGTGTCTAGAATGTACTGCTATAATTGGTGATTGTATCAATAGCTTTCATTTTTTTTCACATATTTTAAATATATGTACCGTTTATACAAGATGCTGAGATTCAATTCTCAGACAGAAAATATTTATAGCGCCTTATTAAGAACGTAAACTGAATATGTAAAAGGAAAGGACTGATTTATTCATCTATCAAATCATAGCCAAAACTTAGTATGTATATTCGTAGTCGAAATCAAACATTTTTTTCAGAAATTTTGCCGTTAGAAGATTAATACAAGGTATGAAAGTGTAAGTAAAACTCAACGTGGACGAGGTTGTAATGCTTCCGATACAAAATTGGTCTCGATAATTCGTTAACAGTTTTTAGTTTGGCATAGTATAATTAGGTGAGGAACTTTCTTTTTTTCTAACTTCTAAGAGACTGTAGTTAGTAGGAGGTAGTTTACGGTAGATAGGGATAAATTAATTTACATTCTAAAAATTGTGTGCATTAATAAATAATCATGTTATCTCAAAACAAACAAAAAAACAGTGTGTAAATAGTAAATCGTGAATAAATAATTAAAAATATATTAAAATATATGCACACCACAAGTTGGTAGAATATGTAGGAACGCTTAAATAATTTTGTAACATCTTTGTAACACTCATATTCCGCAAATAAATATTTTTTCTTTTCTTTCTTTCTTTCTTAAACTGTAAAGTCTGTACCATCTAATATATTAAAACATTTCTTCCTCAACACAATTATGTCTAAATTATAATTTTCTTAGTTTAGGGACGTTACTCTATAGGTCACTACGGTAATAATTTTACTCAGTTAGGTTGTAGGGTTGTTCTAATGCATATTTTTTATGACATTGGAAGGCAAACAAGCAGACGGATTACCCGATGGTAAGAAATTCACGCCGCCTAGAGACACTAAAGGCGGTAATGGAGCGTTACCAGCCGGCGGCCGGGATGTTAGGCTTCGAGCAAAGGTAAGTTTACCGGCTACCTTGTCCTCCGAACCGGAACACGCCACAGCCTACTCCATTCCATAACCTGTTCCTTGTTAAACGAGCAAAACAAGGATAGGAGTTCCATTTAAATGAACTTCGACTAGGGGTAAAAATCATTGATTGAAATTTCCATAAAAAATAAAGAGTATTTGAGTAAAGAATTGGAAAAAAAATAACAACGTTAAAAAACCGACTTCAAAAATAAAGAGTAAAAAAATTATAAAAATTTAGAATCAACTATATACTACCTACATATAATGTATATGTGCTATTTACTGATAGGTTTGAAGTCGGTGCCAAGCCAATTTAATACTAATGCATATATGCATATAATTATTAGTTTAAGCCTTGGCACCGACTTCAAACCTATTATTGAATAGCAGATATGAATAATTTGTAGGTAGTATATAATTAATATTAAATCTTTATAATTTTTTACTTTATAGTTTATTGCTGACATGATTTAATTTAATAAAAATAAACATTGGGATATGTGAAAAACGATAAAAAATGGTAATAAAATTAAAAGTAAGGGGCCTACCTAAATCAAATTTTTGTGGGACCAATTCGAAACTATTCCGCATCAAACAAAAAAAGTGTTACGAAAATCGGTTCAGAAACCTTGGAGAAATCGGTGTACATTCATAAAAAAAAAAATACCGACCGAATTGAAAAACGAGGAGGTGCTCCTCCTTTTTTTTGAACTTGGTTAAAAAACAATGCGATTAAGCAGTGCGGCAGTGACGCGGACGACGTCAGTGGGCAGATCAAGTACACTTGTTTTTCACTGTCTCGCAAACTAATTGCGTCGTTATTCATTGCGGCCCTCCCTCGACTCTATTTAGTGGGGGATGGGGCTTATCACGACATTAATTAAACACCCCAGATTACGTTTTCACTTGGAGTTTTTACCATTTAGATGGAAGGACTAATGGTGAGCACGTTCCATAGTACACTTGCGATACCAAGTTGATTTAATAGCATTTCTGCTAAGCTCGCTTAGATTTTTGAAGTGAAAACTTCCTTAGCGGCATTGCACACTTTTTTAGGAATGGGTAAAAACTTCTAACTTCGCGTTTTTTCGATCAGGTCACGTGTCCTGATCTGATCGAAAATTTGTAAGACGGAAATTACTCCTTAACCATTCCAAAATATCAAAAATGCACAACGTTCATATTCAAGTTTTCACTTCTGTCGGCACTCCCGGAGTGCAACCCGTCGTTGCAGAGAGATTTTCGGGTTGTAGAAATAATACGTTTTAACGGTTTTTTGTCAACCTGAGACTGAATTTTAACGGTCAGTTTCCGAAACGCCCATCAAATTTAATTTACAATACTACTGTATACCGTATGTACCTAGATACATAAGCGCTAAACTGTAGATTAAAATTTATTAGCGTTTCGGAAACCGGCATTGAACGTCTTAGGTATGTATATGTATATATATGAGAGCAATGATGTTATAATGATGAAAATAGATAAAGTGGTGATACTAATCTAGGTAGGAGCGGTTGAAGGCTCCAATAGATGTACACACATCATCACACCTAATCAATGTCACAAGTAGACTATGAGCGATCACTACGTCAAACTTAAAATCTGTAGTGACAATGAAGAGAAGCAAAGAGAATTCGTTCGATTAATTTTGTTAGAGATGCTACTATCACAATCAAATACAACCCCATGACAGGCAGCAGCCATTAATGATGTTGCTAAGAGGTATGACAAATAGTGAGTATATTAGACTAGCGAGACCAAGATTAAGATCGAATGATCATGAACGCTACCATCTTCTTCATCAGCTTCTTAACACTCTACGAAGGCATTGGAGCAATATTTGAATATTTGAGTGACGAATTGAACTATTGTATTGTATTGTATGTGTGTATGTGTGTGTGTGCCTTGGTTGTACCTCTGCCTACCTCTTCGGGGATATGGGCGTGAAGATACTTATTTTTTATAATAATAGGGATAAGAATTGTTTGTTGTTTTCGCTTCGTTTTTGCTTATTCATTATATAGACAAACATGTCTAGTACAAAAAAAAACTATTTATAAGCGCCATCTGTATGAGGGTTACTATAACTTTTGTGAACGAGGTCAGAGCTTTATCTAAACTCGGCGAAATTTGTTACGTGAACGCAATAAGAACCTCCAGTACACGTGACATATAGGTGCTGAGTTTAAAAATCTAGGTCTTGGTCTATAAGAGCAACTAGCTTTTTGTAACCAAGTATGCGGCAAACGGTGAAATAGGTCACAAATAATAAATGTCACTGGTTAATCTGCACAGTATAGTCATTATTTTTACAGGTTTGCTACTAAAGAAGTAGTAGTATAGATTTAATTCGAAGTGATCGTCAAAATACTCAAAAGTATGTTTCAAAAAGTTTGCAAATAAGCATAAAGTACAAAATAAGTAATAGTAAGTAGTATCGTACTTATAGACCATAGTCTATAAACTACTACCATAATTGCGCTTTCTGTGCAAGTAGAACAGTTAATGAACAGTATAGTATGTTGAGATCTAGAAATAGGTAAAGCGAGTCAAGTACCATCCAGACTTGCAATTATTAGATAAAAGAGGAAAATTAAAAAATATTGAAATAAACTAATTTTTATCTTTTTATTGACCTCGTCATCTATTTTTTTATTCGACTCCTCGGAAACGGTTGAAAAGGCTTATATTAATTATTAGTAAAACCGGTATCCCTCTGTAGTCTAGTGGTCCAGGTGTTGGATTTGACTGCATGAGGTCCCGGGTTCGAATTCCGGGTCGGGAAACAAAAAGAAAATTTGGTTTTTCCAATTTTCTAATAAAAAAAACTGTTGCTTGGGATTGGATATGTGCCCGGTTGGCGATAGGCTTGCCACCTATCATATTGTGGGACTTAGTGTCTTCGGCTAGTCGTGGGTGCCCTGGTTGCGCCTCTGCCTACCTCTTCGGGGATATGGGCGTGAAGATACTACTATATATACAAACACATCTATAGTAATATTAGTCGAGTCTCTTTGTTTGTAAAGTTTTCACGGTTAAACCGCTGTAACGATTTCAATAAAATTTGATATGCATATTAAAATAACCGCCTCTGTGGTCTAGCGGTACATACGACAAAGTTTATTAAAAATACAACTTTTTGTGTGTACTATAACAATACCAAATAAGTTATTTAAGTAAAGCGCCACAGTTTTATTAATTTACAGTTGTATTGTTTTGAAATCGATAGCATATCAATTAATATTGTTTACTCGACTTTAATAATGGACCATCATTAGCTTTCATTAACACCAACCAGGGGCGCCACCGGCGGCAAGAAGACGGGCGCCGCATTTTTTTCCGATCAATACACAACGAAATACCCCGATAGGACGCGGAAAGTGACGGTTTTCCCCGAACTCTATCGGAGATAGCCGACCATGTACCGCACATGACAGATGTCATGGTCAGAGGACCTGCAGTTTTCAGGGCCCGTGAATTTCAGTAAAAGTGCATCGCGTACTGTTTAGTGCAAAACTGTTGTGTAGTGAACTATTGTTTTCCAAGTTCTACAACCAAAGTGTAGTGTTTAGTGTGAGTATATTTTATCTTAAATAATCATATGTTTTTGTGACCATAAACAGACATCTCCCATATAGTACAGTATTTCTTTAAACCAAGGTATTTCATATTGTAAGTACAGTTTGACAATCTTTGATTAAAAGTCAATATTTTTAATGTTACAATTAGGTACGATTCCGATAGAGTTTTATTAAAAAAAAAAACAATGTTTTTATTTTCAAGTGGATTTACAACACATCCAGAACATATTATCAGTTTTAATTATAACTTTTAATTTAAATTACTAAACATTATGAAGCTTAAGAGTGTTTCTTTCTTTGATGTGTTTAAACATTTAAAAATTCTAAACACAAAAAAGAACATAATAAATGTTAGGCACAGTTTAGGTATGCGCATGCTCGAGTTCGTTGCTTTGCGTCATTCCTGTTTACTAAATTTAGTTTAAAAACATATTATACAGTGTTCTGTGTAATTTATTACTCCATTACTATTCATGATTTAACATCTCTTAATGATTTTGATGCTTTCTGATACAGAGTTTAACTTTTCTGTTACGATTCCATCTAGATAAGATGTGTCAAGTGATTAGGGTAATTTCTGAAAATTAATAGTATGTAGATATATTTATATACAGATGTCTACCAAACAGATTGAAGTTTTGAATAAGTTAATAAAAATATAGCAATCTTTATTTTTAATATTTTTCTACAAAAATAATAGTTTTTTGTTTGTTTAGCAATTCTGATCAAATAAGCAGGTCTTTTGATGCTGTGTCCTATGTACATTATTATTCATACTCCATAGATGTAACTGGAGGGTGGCTATACTATCCAGCTCGGAAGACGACGATATCTGATAACAGTTTCTAATGTATGTAGAAAAGCTGTATTAAATTATTAGTTGACAAAAAATTTAATGAGTCTAAGGATTAGGGAATTCCAATAAGTGCAAAATTATAACATAAGTATATATCATAAATTCAATTCTAGTTTAATGAGTCTAGCTGTCATACACAAAATCATGATGGGTTTTTTAAGCTAACTAACAGGTGGCGTGGTTGAATATTTGAAATAAATGTTGTTAAAACTATAATTCACTGAGGCATTGATAAAATCTTAAAGTTCAAAGCTTTAATTAAATTTATTACTAAGACCTCAATGTCTATGGCTCGGCTATGTTTACATAGAACTAAGGACGACTCACGTTTTTGCCTTTGTTTTTTTGAAGTTATAAATCTTTTGGCACGATTGGGAAAAATGATGAGAGTGAATATTTACGATGCGCGCGCACACCGACAGATAAATGTGATACCCTGAAGTTACTTGCGAACCTTTTTGTTTGGTATTTTTGGATTGTTACGCCAAAGAAGTATAACTTCTTACGTGCTTACATGAGTACACACACTCTTTTTTTAGATATGTAAAAAAAATTATGACGCAAAAATAAATTTTATTTTAATTATATTTTATGATTTTTAATTATTGTTGCATGCTATTTATGTATGTATGCGTTGTGTTATTATTTGGTATTTTTGGATTGATTGTTACGCCAAAGAAGTATAACTTCTTACGTGCTTACATGAGTACACACACTCTTTTTTTTATATGGGAGCCGCAAGCGAACGGATTTTTGTTTCCATAACCCGATGAAGTTGTAAAAACCTCGCGGTTAGCAATGTATTAGCCATTTAAAAACAAAAAGATTTACGGATCACAACGTCGCTAGACTCAACCTCTTGGTCTGTTTTACTGCCGTAGTTAAATAATCCTCGAATTAAAATGGTCATACACGTATATCACCCATAGCGGGTTATTCCATTAAAAATGTAAATATACATATTTTAACACCAAGTCTCTTACGGAGTAGCCAGTAAATGGCCCTTGCCCAATAACACGGTCCTGGCAGACCTGCCAAGGTTCTTTCACATTCAGTACTTTTTAACTGATTTCGAAAAACGGAGGAGGTTTTAGGGTCCATTGTTTTTTTTTGTATGTTAATCAATTTCTCCGTCATTTATAAATCTATTTTGAACGTTTTTTTATTGGGAAGAGCGTACTTCCGGAGTGGTCCTGTTACCACCAAGCCTGGATCTGGTGATTGAATCCTAGAGAAAAATAGTTAACTCGGCTAGTCGTGGGTGCCCTGGTCGTGCCTCTGCCTACCTCTTCGGGGATATGGGCATGAAGATACTTTAAAAAAAAAAAAAATAAAATCGTTGCATTTCGTTCCAAGCACAATTCGACCTTGACACGGTGAAACCCTGCTGACTTTCATATATGAAGAAGTTATATTTCGCCAAAATATGCTGAGCTCCGATTCAACTGGAGTACGCCCGACTACCAGAGAGACCTACGTAATAAGGGCGCGAGAGGGTTCTAAATAATCTGGACTGTAACGGAAGCAGCTGTCAGCGTCTCTTCACTGATTATATTATTTGGAAAATATCTGGAAATACTTCATGAGTTTCCGCATAAATCCCGACGAAAAACGAGAAGTGTTACTAGTTCAACGTGTGTGTGTTTGTGTGTGTGTGTGTGCGTGTATATGCGTGTGGCATCTGTGGCATCATAACCTTAGGAGGGATCGACCGTATTTTTGGGGTTAATTAAAAAATAATTAAGATTATATGATTAATAACTTGCTATTTTGGCATATTTTTATAAACGGTGAAAACGGTGAGGCTCCAGTAAATAAATAAGTAAATTATTTCGTTG
>NJDC01058183.1:343259-365871 GCA_002245475.1 Calephelis virginiensis | reverse complement strand
ATAAAATAACAAATTATAAGTGATTCGTAAAACAGTACAAGTGTTTCTTAATTAAAAATATGAATAGTTAAAATGAAAGTAAACGAAAATATGAAAGTCGAGTTTGTCTACACTAAAACAAATTTCTGCCAACCAACCCGTTAAAAGAAAATATATATAATAATAAATTACATAGAACTGGTGTAATAATAAATAAGAAAGAAAATTTAATTATACTGAAGAGCTTAAGCAACATCATGGAAATATGCTTTTCACGGCCAAGAAGAATCAATATTTAAGAGTGTCGTAGAAATGAATTTACTGGATAGGGAGCTCCACAATCTTACAACAAGAACGATGAACTAGTGCGAGTAGGCAGCGCAATGACTTGTAGCAAATCTTAGCATAGTAATAACATTAGAGCAACAAGGTGAGTCAGCGGAATGAACAATTTAAACGAATTAAGAATATAAAGTAAAGTATCTACACGCCCATATCCTTGAAGAAGTAGGTGCACAACCATGATACTCACTACCACCGAACCACACAGCCGAAGACACTAGTCCCACAATGTGATAGGTGGCAAGCCTATCGCCAACCGGACGCATATCAAATCCTAGGCAACGTTATTTTTATTAGAAAATTGAAAATATACATTTTCTATTTTTTATTGTTCGACTTGGGAACCGTACCCGGCATCTCATAAAGTCAAGTCTGACGCCAGAGCGCTAAACTACAGAGGCGAATATTACGATAGTTAATATGAATGAACTGTGCAAGCAAGATAGGTGAAATTGTCTACGTTGTCATATCGAGAGTTTTCGAAGATTTTCGTAAAAACTAAACATGTAAATGGCAATTCTTTTTATGATAAAAAACGTTAAAAGATTTTCCACCTTTTCTAGCTTATAAGATTAAGCGTACATTAGATAAATTTTAAGAGTCAGAATGTTCCGAAGAGATGTCTTTTTAATTTTGTTCAGGTTCTAACATTCGCGTTAGCATTTTGCCAATAGTCAAGTAGAAATTTGCATCAAATTTACCAAAATCGGGATTCAATTATAATTAGTCATAAGTCGTCAATAAATCATGTCAGGGTCGTGAGTAAGGCCGAGACCTCATTATTAAAGCTCTAAACTACACTATTAAAACTAATTTCGTCATGATTATTTCATTTGTGATTTTCATTGAACAAAATTTTCCAAAATGTCACCAAAATTTACTGATTTCACTCAATATAAACACGAAAATTCAATAATTATGAAAAAATATCAACTATCTTTTCTGTCGATGGCGCCAAAATTCTCGAAGAGATCTCAGAGACTGACACTCTAAATAAGGTTTCCGTCTGCTGGGTTCCGATTCAGATGTTGAATGTTTTCTTTATGTAAATCATATATGTGGTATTTTTGCGTTTCGACTTTAGTATATGTAACTACCATCGGATCGTAATCGCGGACGTATACTGAGAAGATCACAAATTAAAGACTTATGTACAAGTAGAGAAGGTCCTTCAAATCAACTTAGCGGGCTTGTCTTTTTTTAAATTAATTGTAATAAACAGTTTCGAGTCACTACACTGAACCGACTCCAACAATTTCATGAGATAGCACCTTGCGATTTGATAAATATTTTTTCGAAATATGACTATCCCACAGAAATTTTATCAACATCCTACTAGTTGGTATGAGTTACACTTAAAAATCAATTTTTGAACCACTACTCGGATTATGATATAATTAATATACGTAGTTAACCTTGGAATCATGACCTGTCCATCTAAAAAAGAACCACCAAAATTGTTTTTTTAATTAGCGAAGTAATGACTTAACAAACATACGAAAAAATATCTCGATTCCAGAATCTTCTCTTTTCTTGAAGTAGGTTAAAATAGTAAAATGCATAAAGATTATCTGGCTCAATTAACATGGAAGCACTGAAGTTAACGTTATGCCTAGTTAAGCATATAAGAGGTTACAGCAAAAACTAGGTAAGTATATTGTTATATTTTAAAAGTTACAGTACCTACTAACGATATTTAGAGAATATAACATTTATACCAAATTATTGCGACTTGACTTTGTTTACAGACGGACCAAAAGATTTAACTTGACCATGGATTCTCTGCAAATCCTTGTCTATGTCATTAACTGAATTCATTATAGGTATGTGATTCTTATAAAATGGCGATAAATGTGTAAATCACACTCTTTTATATACAAGTTTCAGTGGATAATAGAGGCGGTGTTGTTAACATATGAGGAAATAAAAGCGAAGATATAATACCTTTTTGAAGAACTGTCTTGAAGAACTTTCTGTTTGTAAGGCTGTCTAGTTGGAGTTCCACCGGGAGGAGGAGGATGACGATGGTCCTTGTAAATATAACTCGAAACAATCGTCAGAGTTGAATCGCGAGAGAATTCAGTTCATTGGTGTCCCTTCATTTAGCTTACATATTCCATAAGGCACAAATAACAACCGAGATCTAGTCTCTGTCGGCTTTTTATTACAGATTTGATTTAGCTCGATGTCCGGGCGCACCGAGATGGCCGTAAATACCCCACGACTTGAACATTTAAGGAATCTTTATTAATGACACAAAAACTGTTTTTAATTGCATTTTTTTACTGTTTGTGAATAAAGTATTTTAATGGAAATATTTGGTGCGTGAATACAGATAAATGATTAAACAGCCGCTTGATTAGGTTTATGATATTCTCTGAAATACCGTTACTTTAAGTAGTATATACATGTTAAGATATAGTCCGTAAATTTTACATACAAATGGTATTCTACTTAGAATTATAATTGAAACACCAAACGGCTATAACAATGCCATAAAAATCTGTTGTTATTCGGACTATAATGTCAATAAACTAGTGTTAACATAATTTAATACTTAAAAATCTGAATTTTAGCTGCTTGAGCTATGTTCACACTTTACATCAATATTTGAAAACAGCAAAAAATATTTAGTCACCAAACTAAGTCATCATCATCCTGGAGTTAATGCCGATGAAAGCCAGGGTCCGTAGTTTTAAAGAAGTCCAGGTTGCGTAGTTTTAAAGACTTAAGCTTACAAAGGGACATAGGGACAGCGAAAGCGACTTTGTTAAATACTATGTAGTGATTGTTCAAACCAACAATGAAACTTAAATACCTAATAAGCCAATAGATGTCATTTCCGCATCGGTGCTGGTGCGTGAAAAGGAACTGTTTCATGAAAATGCCAATCTTTATTGATAAGTGTCGGGCGTGCTAGTGCGCCCCGACCTTGTCGCGGCGGCATGCGCACGCGCAGGCCCCGCCCACCGCCGCGGGGAGCCAACCGTACACGTAGACGTAATGAAAACTAACATTACGTGATAATTGATGGCTGACGGGTAATGAAATCATCGTCTATTTAAAGTTTAGTTTATAAAGATTAGATTAATTAAACATTAGCCATAAGATCGGGATTTGTTTCTATAAGTAGAGTTATAATATTATAAGGAGAAGCATGAACACCACTCTGATAACAAAAAATACACTAAAGTTGTTATAGGTGCATTGCCAACTTGGGGCTACAATTTAGACCGGAATATAACACTAATATAATAGCGGCCGTAAAATATGGAAGGGAAAACTTGTCGAACCTTTTTTATGGCATTAGACAGCACAATTCTCCTGATGGTATGAGACAACCATAATTTATAGAAGACATAAATGATATAGGTGCGTCGCTGTCCCATGGCCGAGATGTTAAGCCTATTGTACACGTCTATCGGTTGTCTTACCCTCCAAACAAGGTGGTGGATTCTTACCCGGGCTGGTTGCTATAATACAATTTAACAACAGTGGTCTTGCTGGTAATGACTCAAATAACCTATGCTCGCTTCTTAAGGGGTACCTGGAAGGAAGTAGATAGGCACAGCAGCAGGAATTCAATATAGACACCTGGATTTACACACAGGAACAGGGAAGAACCTGAGTTAATTTCAAGCCAATAAACTAACTTTTGCTCGAAGCAAAAGTTAGTTTAGTGGCTGCCTTATCCTTCGAACCGGAACACATCAACGGTAAGCACTAATGTTAAAGCGGCAGGAATAGGTAAGGCAGTGGTACCAGTCCGAGCAAGTTGTTGCGAAACTCTACCACCTAGTCAGATATCACGGTGTTAGTGACGGAACTCTATACTCGCCTTTTACGAGCTGCCTGGCAGGAAGACAGATGATCTATTCTGCAAAGGAGGTTGGACCAACACGGAGGAATATAAATTATAGCAGAAAGGTAGTTTGAATACCTACGACATTGATTAGACTTAATGTTTTAAAAAAAACAAACAACAACGTAGTACAAAGGTCCCAAAATGTTATCCGTTATAGTTTTTGTTGGTCCAATTGAGTCTGGGGCCAATCTCGTCCCATCGGTTACGTAAGAATAGCGAACATAACTGTGCATCGGCACACGGGAACCGAACCCGCATACCGCGCTCGCCGCCGCATATTCAGTAGTTTCTCGGAAAGATCCGCGGGTGTATAATAAATTTTGGCGAGCAACAGTGCCTCATTATGCGGTACGGCCTACATTCCGACGACTTACAATTTGCCGAATAAAAAGTGTGCTTTTGTTTAGAGCTTAGACTATTGTTTTAATGGGCACTGAGCTTTAGTGTGGAAGCGGATTTATTGAAATGGTCAGCCTTTTTGACTATCAATTTTCTAATGCTATGTTTTACTTTTCTTTATTTTAACGTACTTATCGCCTCTACGCTCTGGTGTGGTCCAGGCGTTCGACTTAACTGCATGAGGTCCCGGGTTCGACTCCTAGGTCGGGATATAAAAAGAAAATTTGTTTTTTCCAATTTTCTAATAAAAAACTATTGTTCGGAATTGGATATGTGCCCGGTTGACGGTAAGCTTGCCACCTATCACATTGTGGGACTTAGTGTCTTCAGCTAGTCGTGGGTACCCTGGTTTTGCCTCTGCCTACCCCTACGGGGATATGGGTGTGCAGAAGCTTTTTTGACGTACTCATTCGAACATACCTAGAAGGATAATGGTCACTCTTGTTTCGGAAGGTAGGAGATGACTCAGACCTACCCTTAAAAGTTTGGAGCAAGATCAGACCAGTCGTTTTTGAGCTAAGCTACGTTTGTACTATTACTTATTCTGAGGTTATACTTAACTAGCAGCCCGTCCCGGCATATATCTAATCTAATGTTAAATAAAACAATTTAATACCAACACAGTACGGAACTCTTTCCACAAGGTGTAAGCCCGAGTACAAAGCTAAGCCAGGGTCGTTCAATTCGCTCTGAGCCACACTCGGCCAGCGAGACAAAATAAAACAAACCCAATCATTATTCTGAGCATTTTTCTAAGTCAATTAAATGTTCGCTAAAATGGCGTCCGTTATTTCCAGCGATTGTTTTGCGAAGATAATTTAAATGTTTTACTGTTATTAGTTATGTTTTGTTTCGGTGTTTTTCGGCAATTCTAGATTCAACAGGGAAATTGGATTGTTTTTTCCTCGTGTACTGCTGAGTTAGTCACGTTTTATCGTTTCTGATAGTTGTGATTGCCTACTTTGTTATAAAAATTACACAAATACTCGTTCCTGTTCACGTAAAAAAGATGAAATTGGATAATATAAACATGAATAGTAATAAGCACGCAATCTCTCTAGATGATTTATAATACGAGTATTCATAAGAGGTTAAGCTTTCAATTAATGTAAACTTTGAATAACTTTAAAAAATTAATTCCCTAGAAAATAAGGAGTATTTTATATTGTCTACCGTGGTACGATCTTCCAGGCTTGACTTTTCTGGAACGATCAAGAGGGAAAGTTTTTAATTTAAAAAAAATATGAAACAGGTGCTTAGAGGACCAAATTGCCTACATGTCATATTTCTTCTTTTTTTCCCAAGATGCCGAAAAAAACGGAGGGCAAATATGTTCTCAAATTAAATTGTTTCGATCGATGATTTTTTGTCTCACATTAGCTTACATCAAATATATCTTTTCGCTACTTGAACTAATTTAATGAATACGTTCTAAAAGTGAATTACATTTCAAGTTAATCATTATTTTGTAAATATTGAAAAATCTGCCAAACATTAGTCCAGCAGTTCTTCCATGATTTGGCTAAATAGACAAAATCAATAAAGTGTCTAGTAAACTTATCTCAATCAACTTTGAACATATTTAATATCTGGATAGTGCGAGAAGTCACAACTCGACTTAAATGTTTATTTCCCATTGTGCCATGAGATTAAGAATTTTTTCTTTATTATTTGTATATTTATCGTATTTAAAGCTAGTGTAGTTTTATTTTAAAGTATTGTTGTGTTAAAATGTGTGATCTAACTATTGCACACAAACATACCACGGCACGAAATCCTAGAAGAATAAACTAATTAATATTTGTTAATTAGATCAATATTTAAAACGACTTACTTTCTTCTTGAATTATGGTTGCAAACCATCGTTTCTTTGAACTTATAAAATCACTAAATGAATACAGGTAATTTTTAGCTCGGTATTTTGACACATCTCACAAGAAAAAAAAAATTAGATTCACTGACAGCCGTACTCAGAGACGTTAATTATAGATTAAATGTTAATTGACGTTTCTGAGTGCAGCCGAAAGCCTGGCTACTAATTAACCAACTCAAGTATCAACCAGGAGGCTTGCTACCTATCATATTGTGGGACTTAGTGTCTTCGACTAGTCGTGGGTGCCCTGGTTCTGCTCTCCATACTTCTTCGGGGATATGGGCGTGAAGACACTTTTTTTTAATACAGAAGATTCAGATTTTATATGATATCATACAATAATGATACATTTGTGGCCTAAAAGTTTACTCATCTTACCTCCTACGCAGTGACCTCAAACTTTTCGTTTAGTTATGCGCTTATTCCATACAAAAAGCTTTTAATACTTTTACGACTGTTTCTAATAGACATTCAAATGGTCTACCATACTATTGAACTTAAAATGGCGGGTAGATGTTGGGTGGTACAAGCCCACTCGTCGGTTAATGAGCCGAAAAAAGATTTACGACTAATAAATATGGCTACATACCTGGTATGACCATATGGGCTCTTTGTACACAGATCGTGGATTTATTCTCGAGAAATAGGCTTGTCGTTGAGGTTTTATAGTTGTACGCGTTAGGAAGATTTATGCGGTTGTGTTTCTGAGATTGGGATATCATTGTTTTATGTCAAAAAGGTGTTCAAAATGGTGCGAAATGTTGATAAGGCGGCATAAAACTTAAATTGATGTGCCGATATTTTAACTGATTCATTTAGTTATCTTTTACACGAGTTTTAAATGGAGATTGCTTTATAAGTTAATGCTAAATGTTGGCTGCTTTAATATAATTATTGTATGATAGCCATAAACCATTCCTTTTTGATATTGTTAAAAAAAATCCACGTTTTGGTCTTCTGTGTTGAATAGACCATCTGCTTTCCTGCTAGGCAAAACATGGGATTTTTCAGTAGTCCACGGATACTTATCCATCACCACTTGGTTCTTTTTTATACTTACTACAAAAATATCATGCATCTATTAATACATACACCAATTTATAATTTTCACACAAAACTATTATTCATATTTATTACTTACAATGACCACTGGTACCACTTTCATGTATTTAAATTGATATTACACTTGATTAAGTACCTAATATAAAAAAGTATTAGATGGTATTGGGTTGTGCAGGGGTTCTGGAAATGAGAGATAGAAATGACTTTATTGTGGTTCAAAGTAATTAGCACTTAGTCTGCATACTTTATCTAAGTATATTTCAGGTTAACACTGACAATTAACCAATGATTATCGGCACCGACCAGTTTAGGTAATAAACAAATCAAGTTTGCTAAGTGTAAATAAGTCTCTGTCAGACCATTGCCAGCTCCTATCGCTATGTTTTCCCCTTAATACTGTGAAAGAAACATGGAACTATTAAAGCAGCCATTTATTAAAAAAAACGTTTTCGTTCATGGTGTTTTCACAATAGCTATGTGTTTTGTTAAATTAAAAGTGTTTATAAGTGAGCGTTGACCAATAAGCGGTAAGTATTAGATTTAACGTGTGCCTGGCTCCTTTGTATTCAGCGTCTTTGGCGGTCGATCAATCGCACGCAATCCAAACACTACCGCTACTGCCAGAGTTGACTGGTGCAGTTTGGCGCTCGTCGGCGTTAGGCAGGTCGTCTCGGTGCTGGTTCGCCACGAAATATAGAGGCTAGCTGCCCTAACAACACGCAATAGTAAGTTGGACGATCAGCGCTGGTAGAAAAGCGCTAGAAATTTGCTAATCCCTAAAACCACATTTCCTACAGTGAGAAACGTTGATATCACCATAGACTTTTATCTATCCCTTTAAGCCAGGAAAGTTACAAATAGGAGTTAAGCATAATTTGTCAAATGGCAGAGGCAAACGGTTATTATAGCAACATTGTTAATAGTTTAATGAAAAATAAAAGGAAGAAAGCAATGTTATGATTACTTTATGCCGTGCAACTAGAAAATAATATAAGGTACAAATCTAGTTTCACTTATGAGGGACAAATTTCCGAAAAAATTAAACGCTCTCTAAAGTCCAATCATATACACGCTGCTTTCAAACACGTAATCCGTTAAAAAAATTTGTAATGGTAAGGACAAATTAGACAATAAAGATAAGTCAGGTATTTATAGGCTTCAGTGTTCTGAATGTAACAGAACATACATAGGTCCAACACGTCAGAGTTTTCAAACGCGTTACAAAGAATACATAGCGGCGTTCAGAAACAAACATTTCAATAAATCCCATTTTGCAAAACATCTTTTGGAAGCTGGTCACAATTTGGCTAGTGATCACTCCTTCGAAATAATTCATACTTGTGAAAAAGGAATTAGACTAAATATTTTGGAACAATTAGAAATCATAAAACACAATAATGTGTCCAGAACATTGTTAAATGATCAAATAAATATATCAAATTCCCCATTATTACAAATTTTTAGCAGCAATTGAGTCGCACAGAATTTCAAAATCAATTCGTGAAGCGGTTACGAATAATTGATATTGGGGGGTTTGGTCTATATAAGGCGTAATCGAGGCGGCGGCAAGTCACACCTCACAATCGAGCGCAGACCGAAGGCTCCTTCAGCGGCGGCCTTTACAACTACAACAACAGCCCCTCCAGCGGCGGCCACAATTAAACCCGGACTGTCCGCTGCATCCATTGTGCCAGGGCCCACTTTAATGGCCCCTGCCATTGACCCCCTGCCCCGCGGCTCCTCCACATTCAAGCGGAGGAGGAAGCGGGGCAAGAAATCCCGCCCGACATCAGTCGCTCCACTTCCAGCAATAGTGCCCAATTTACCAAAAAATACTGCTTCCGCCCCAAAACCAGGGGCCGAACCTCCGAACCGGTCACAGCGCTCTCGCCCCAAATAGTAACGGGCGGCGCAACGACCGGCTCCGGAGGCACCAGAATAGCATTAGAAACAACTCTGGAACTTTTAATTGAAATTTTAACTACCATTCGGGCGGGACGCGACCCTGTGCCCGTAATCCTTAGGGGAATTGCCAACCTCCACTCTAATTATGGATAGGCATCCTCTAAGGATAATGCAGTGGAACGCCTACGGTCTTAGGGGTAAGGCCGCCCTCTTCCGAAATCTCAGGGAACATAACATCGACGTGGCACTGGTCTGCGAGACTCTTTTGGGCCCAGCTGACAAGGTAAGTTTTCCCAACTACCACTCTTACCGCCAGGACGAGCGGGACCTGGCAAACCGGGCTTACTGGGGACTGCTGGTCCTGGTCAGGTAGCCTGCTACGAATCTACAGCGTATACCGCCTACCCCACAACCGATTCGTGGCGGAAGACATCCACACCATCCTGGATAGTCAGGTACCAGCCATTGCTGCCGGCGACTGGAACTGCAAGGACGTTGCCTGGAATTCCATAACGACCAACGTCTTGGGCAGACGACTCTTCGCCAATGCCGAGGCCCGGGGATACTCGGTCTGTAGTCCGGAGGCGCCGACTCACTATCCACATAGGGACTCGGACCTACCGGACGTCATAGACCTGGTCGTCCACCAGGGCCTCAATCAGCGGGCTCACCTGTAGGTTATCCCTGACGACATGGGCTCAGACCATCTGTGAGCACAGTCACTGTCGTCACGGGTATCCCTGCTCGACTCTCGCCACCAGCGCCTCGTCTACTTCTGGACTGGAATAAATTCTCTCACGAGATGGAGGCTAACACCCCGTCCCGTCCTGTCTCTTCGCCCACTGATGTTAATCAGTTGACTGACGAACTGACTGACTCCTTAAAAAAGGCCATCCAAAATTCGTCCAAAATCATCCCATTTAAATCTTCTCCACCCATACCCGAGTTCATAGTTAGGAAAATCAAATACAAACGAGCCCTGAGGAAAAGGTGGCAAAACACCCTCTAGCTGCCCTACCCTCAAGTCACAATTAAACAGACTGACTACCGACATTAAAGACGATTTGCTTAACCTAGCTACTGATAGCTGGGATAAGCGAATCGAGGAGGCTGACGACGACTGGTCGTCGTTAAACCGGCTATGTCGTCAGCTTACCAAATCCCCTCAACCCACTAGACCCTTCGTCATTCAGACGGGACCCCTCGCTACCGCGCACAAGATCGCACTGAGATCTTTGCCGAGCACCTAGAACGCCAATTCCAACCTAACCCGGTTGTGGATGGTGATCATGCTGCAGCAGTAGCAGCCTATGTTGCTGACCACGTAGCACAACCGCTGACGCCTGGTGAGGATCCCATAGTCTTTTCGCCTAACTCTGTTCGACGAGAGATTATGAAATCCAAACGAAACAAGGCCCCATGTGCTGATGCCATTACGAACAAGGTCCTGCGTCACTTGCCGCACCGCTCGGTAGCGGCACTGACGCGCTTGTTCAACGGAATCATGCACACTGGGGAATATCCAGTGGCCTGGAAAACGGGCCACGTCGTCATGCTGCCCAAACAAGGTAAGAATGTCTTGGACCCCGTCAGCTACAGGCCTATAACCCTACTGCCGGCGATGTCTAAGATATTCGAAAAACTCCGGCTGCAACATTTGCACCAGCATTTCCGACCCCGACCGGAGCAATTCGGGTTCAGAGCTGAACACAGCACCACCCTTCAGCTGTCCACTTCCAGACTGGCTCGGGAAATGGCGGCTGATGGTGAAGGTGAATAAGACGCAGGCCCTAACACCTAGGCGAAGTAAAGGCCTACCACTGCTCAAACTCGGCGGTCAAAAGATTAAGTCCCCGGACGCGAAGCCATACCCGCGCGATCTCCCGCGCACCTAACGTGGACACAACACCCCCTCCCCCCATTCCACCGCTCTCGCTAAGTAGTCACCCACGTTCTCTGATCGCTTCTGCTGGGCTTCCCCCCACGGGGTTCCACCTGGTAGGGCTGATCGCACGGGGTGACGTGAAGATCAAGAGTGGTGCTAAGGGGAGGGCAAAACCACCGGACTAGACCCAGGGATGAAATTCCCCACCCATTGACCTGGCTGTTGTTACAGCCAGCGGAAGACACCAAGGACAAGGGGCTTATGCCCCGGCACCTTTTCCCTGCCACCTTTTCCCTGCCCCCTTACGGGGGTAAGGTGACAGTTTACGAGACGCAAGTCACTCGTGTGTCGTCGTTTCTACGGTACGGTCGATTTCTTGAGGATGCCTCGGTGTCGAGGCGAAACGTACGTCGAGTGCGATTTGGTGTTCTTTGTGGTGAATTCTTCGACAAAGTTGGCGAAGGATGTGACAAGTGGTTTTGTTTCCCGTGTTCGGACTCTATTTGTGATCTGGTGGCGGTGGTGGAAGGTGAGAACTTTAGGTAGGGTTGTCATATGTAAAGAACGTGACAATTTATATTGTTTCCCGAGCTCTTCCTACATTCGTGTTCTGGTCGTGGTGGCGGGTGGTGGGAACGTCAGTTAGGCTTGTCACATTCTGTGTCGTTTGGAGGTTTATTTGCCACAACAGTTACACTGCTTACACGGAATTAGCAAAATAAAGGCTTATTTTATAATAATAAAAGTTTATTTTCACGTATATGTATGTTTATGGTTTCTTCCTATAATAAGATAATAATATTCTAATAACACACCATTCAAACTAGTTTATTATAGTGAATGCAAACGAATAAACACATTTCTTGGAAATAACAAATATATATCGGCTGTGGACATCGAGAAGCTTCGCTAAACTGATCGCCCTCTTTTTTTTTATAAATAAAAAGCAGGAAAAGGAAAACTTTAATAGTATAATCCGAACAATTTTGGAAGGACCCTATCAACTAGTAAGTAGTAAGTAGAATGTTACGAGTAGCTTATTTTTTTACATTAAATTACCCGTTCAGGTAGGTACATCTACCAAGTAGGTACGAAGTATATTTTCATAACCTTCCAAATAATTTACTTATCAACTTTAGATACATAATAAAAATGAAATACCTTTACGACTGTGTCCCCGGAAGAGTAGATAGAGGTGCAACTAGGCCACCTACGTCTACTCTTCCGGGTATAGTCATTCCCGGAAGAGTAGGAGAGGTGTAACTAGAACGCCAACGACTAGCCCCTAATGTGATTGGTGGCAAACTTACCAAGCTCTTATCCAATTCCGGACAATGGTGTTGATATTGTTACATTATTGCCGGTCCCGGGAATTAGAACCCCGGATCTCCTAAAGTCAAGTCCAACACCGGACCGCTAGATTACAGAGGCGAATACTACAGACTTATGTTATTGGAAGGCAAACAAGGAGACGGATTTCCTTATGACACAAAAGGTGGTAATGGTGCGTTGCCAACTTGAGGCTGGGATATTAGGCTTCGAGCAAAAGTAAGTTTTCCGGCTACCTTACCCTCCAAACCGGACACGTCATGACGTTATGGCGGCAGGAATAGATATGGCGGTGGTACCAATCCGAGTGAGTCGCTGCGGGACTCTACCACTTATTAAGATGTCACGGTGCTAGTGAAGGTAAGCGTATGCTCGCCTTCTACGAGCTGGCTGGCAGGAAGGCAGATGGTCTATTTTGCAAAGAAGCCCGGACCAAAATGCGAATGTTATCATATCTTAGATTACTTATAGTTTTGCAATTAACCCAAAGTTATGTATATGATATTTGATCGTTTCCTAAGCACTATTTGTAAATAGGTTAGGATATATAAAAACTAATTACAATCTGTACGACTAAACATCCCGCGAGAACTTCTTGATTTTGTTATTGGTTTATTGTTTTTTTTTCAAAATTGTCGGGGCAAGGTTTAATATATATAATTACTAGCTGACCAGCAGACGTTGATTTGCTGTTTTTGTAATGTGATTTTAGTAAAAAAAAAAAGAGGTGAGTCCTTCGTTTCAAAGGATTACGCTAACTAACATTATGACACGAGAATTTTATATATAAGATTTACAACCAATCACAGACAAATACATTTCCTGATTGTTTACAGTTTGTTATTACAAAAATTAAGAGTGATCGTTATGTCTTCCGTACACATAGTCTAAGTTCTCCGATCAAGAACTTGGAAAGTAACTTTTTTTTCATGTGATAAAACACCGACAAGCTCACGGCTCTCCTGATGGTAAGAAATATCGTGGCCTATGAACATCATAGATATTATAGGTGCGTCACTGCCGGGATGTTAGGCCTATCCTGCAAATCTACCGGCTACCCCACCCTCCGGACCGGAACACGACCATGTCGTTATGGCAGCAGGAATAGGTAAGGCGGTGGGTCCCTACCCGGGCAAGTGCTGCACAGCACTCCACCGCCAGAGGTCTCGATGGCAGCGACCCATTAAACCTATGCTCGCCTCTGACGAGCTGCCTAGTGGAAAAGGCAGATCTATTCTACACACGGGACCCGGATCAACACGGGGATATATATAAACACATTGGAAAACTCATGGAAATCGTTAGCTGGAGTATTTATTAAACGTGTATTTGGTATTCAATTAGTAGATGAGTAAATAAATTTAATTCATTAATTTAGAAACGCAAATAAGCAAGCATATTTCTTGCTGGTTAGTTGCTTAAAGATAACAATCAACAATGCATTGTCAACGTGAGCTTGTGAGGTTAGATCTTATGCGTAATGTACCAGAATATTCTACTTTCAAAACCGTACTATGACAATGGCAAGCACTGTAAAGCGACAGGAACATGAAACTTTAAATTCGATCTTCTAAACAACATAACGTAGATAATCCTAAACTTGATTTTTTTTAATAATATCCTAAAAATCTAAATGTAATGATTCTAAGAACTATCTCCATCACGTCTGTCCAACAAAAAATCCTTATTAAAATCGGTTAATCCGTTCGAAATTGTGATGCCACACACACACGTCAAATTGTAACACCGTTCTCCCATTGCGGAGTAATAAGGGCCAATTGTTTGTTCTTGTGGTAACTTTGACAATGAGTTAAATTGTCAAACATAAAGTGATTTAATTCCAGTTCGAAGCTAACTCGGAGTTAAATACTTAACCCAGGAATGTGGAAATAGCCCTAGCAGTAAAACCTAAAGAATTAACGTAATTATTAAATGTCACTTAAACACCATGTTTTCCTGGGTGAACAGATGCGCATGCGCTGACTATAAACACTCTGTATTCCACCAATGTTGTATGTTTATGGAGAACGCAGTACCGCCAACCGTAGCTCTACCCACCAGGTCTGTAATTAGCGTATGGATGTTTAGAGTGTAACATATATCAGTGGTTATTGGACGTGTGGGCACAGTTTCTATACATTGGCAATTACGAAACATCGGGTCTACGAACTCTATCCAATTTTATAGCTTTGTTCAAATTAATGACCAATTTGAGCATCCGCAAAATAATGACTCATATTTGTATTTGGAATTATTTTGATTTGTTTTATAATTTATCTATCCGCTGGTCATATAAGTCAAAGTCTGAGTTATTTTCGGTAATCTCTCATTTTATTAATATTTTGAACTGCACGTAGCATTCGGTATTCGCAAATTTGTGTTTAAGTTATTTCTTTCTATATTCTTCATAAGTACAGTAAAAGCTTAAAGGGTGCTATTCTCTAGAGATTTGCAAACACTCGCCCGGAGGCGAATCGTTGTTTTGTTATTACTGATGCCATATTTTAAATTTTCACTACTGTTGTGTACCGGTTTGGAAGTTTAACCTTAAATTTTCGTAGCATTATTTGAAGGTCAAATGTGTCTATTGGTGACGGGATCCCTATAGGTGCCTACTAAGGATTTGATATGTTTTGTAAATAAAAAACGAAATAATGTTGAATATAAGAGAGAAATTAATAATTTTTGGAATGTTTGAATATCTAGATCTAGAGGTTTATTAGATTTATTTTGGTCTTTATATCTAAAAAAAATATATAGAGCACACATCTCGCTAAGGCAAGATTATCATGAATTGAAAATGAGTTATGTGTATTCAAATCATGTATTGAGTTGCAAATGTTAGTTAACATGGGCATATTTATGTCAATATTAACCTCCAGGTGTCATATTTGTATGTAATATGCAACAAGAAAGTTCCACAATAAAAATAAATCATTTTAGAAACGCTGTATCATCGAATTTCCGTTTTGGGTCATTGCGCAGCATGCTTTACCTTATTAACAAGCAAAGTTTGGGTGTTTAACGAGAACACTGTTTCATTTTCTTCATTACAAGTTTCGATACTATGTTTTGTGTTCGAGAATTATGTGTTGTAATTTATTGTATTTATGGGTCCCTGTCCACTGTCTTAAAAGCATAATAAAATAGACATAATAATATATACTAATGGTCGTGCAATGGTCGAAATTCGACCATAATCAATTTTAATATCTTGTTGATAAGAACGTCACCTTCATTCCTCAAGACCAATTACTTTGTTTCTAAACTTTTTAGTGCGTCATCTGTGATCTTTTATCGGTATCATCAATATATTTGTTTGTGTGTGCCAAATGCATGGTAGTGTGGGTAATGTTTTATTTATTGATTTAATATACTTTATAAGCATTATTATTGAAAAATATTAGCGTTCTGCACTTCTCTTACACATAAACTATAAGTGTGGCAAATTTTATGCTCCTGCGTCCGCGCAATTTTCGTAAAAAGGAGTCCAAAGTTTTGGCATCACGTATTAATATATAGATACATACGCATAATGAAATAGAAATAATTAGGTATTGCTCTGGGTTTGCTAATGTAGACATACTTACAATACAGAAAACTACATTCGAGGGTTACTGTTGAATTTCGATTTCATGCAAATTGGAAACTAGAATCGTTCATCATTTTAAGCACTTTTAAACACAATACTAGCGAATTAAAACCCGTACCGGTTAAGGTTTAGGTAGTGTAGGTACGTGTAGGTGTCGGGAGTTATTTTTTTTAAATTTTCTGACTATTTATTTACCTGTTATAGTTGATAAAATGAGTAACATTTTTTATAATTTTAATTTAAGGAAACCATAATTATGTCATTGTAGGTAGTTTCACTTTTTTACAAAAAGGACAGTGCGACAAGGACAAATATAAGTTTAGGTTGTTATATAAAGATATCTTCAGGCGGTACCCATCTATTGTAAGATGTATAAAAATCCTTTCCAAAACTATCATACTATGTCTCCATTGATTTTGGTGACGAAATTTTTTTCCACCACTTGAGATACACAACTCGTTTGTCAGTCAGCCTTTAGTGCAATAGCCTTTTAGTGCGAGCGATGTCATCCAAAGTAACATATTCTTGGACTGAGTTGGTGACGCTGCAAAAGAATAATGCCCAGTAATGCGTTTTTGCGCATCGTGATTACATTTAGTAAGAATACTAATTATTTAATACGAGCTGGGTGCCTGCGACTTGGTCAGCGTAGAATATATTTTCATACAAACTTTCATCACTCATTATAGTAGGTGTTTTGTGGGTTGATTTTTAAAAAATAAACTAGACTGTGTATGAACTCGTATCTTCAACTATTAGGATATTCAATTTCATCGAAATCAGTGCAACGGTGTAGAAAACGGTGTAACACCCAGACAGACAGATTTTCGTATTTTTGTTATTAAGTATGGAAGTATATATGTAAATCTGCGATAATCGTCAACACACCTAACACGCTACGGTTTTTGCAATTTGTGGACACATTGGTGGAAGAGAGTAACTTTATTATGGATTGTTAGGCTCTAATAATTCACAACAGTAAAAGTTAGTGTGCCAACTTTTTTAACATTACAAAGCCATAGCTTATTGTGAAAAGTTGTACGTAGAACAATGTTACGCAAATGTTAATTTAATTGTTAGTTTGTTTTAATTGCTAGTTTAATTTTTATTGTTCATTTAATTGTTAATTGCTAATTTGATTTCACTATTAATTTTATTTAATTTCTATTTTAAGTTTATTTAATTTGTTAATTTAATGCGTACGTAGAGCTTTTAATTTAAGAATGCTATTGGCACCTGTAATTGAAATAACACTTGACTTGTTTTTTAATGTTTTGTTTGATTGCTTGTATTACTGTACACTTTGATTTGGTTCACATAAATGAAATTGAATTAAATTGTATTTGTTGGTGCAATAATAAATAAATTGAAATTAAATAAAATTTTCTATAATTGTTCCATTTTTAAATTTTCTATTTTTAAATAGACTTAGTGTGACTTTCTATAACCTTTTGTTCTTTCTTTCGTCTCGATTAATGACGAGTAATACAAATAAGCATAAGTAATAGTCGTCAAATGATAACTTTATCTTAGGAATCGCGGAGTGTTTGATGTGTATATTCGGAGATGCACTCGGCCCAGCCATAATGCGCTGCTGACACGCCACGTTTGACACACGCCTTTGATGTTAATTGAACACCAAATAAAACTGTACTTAATAAGACTACTCCGTTTTAATTGCTTCTATGTTTTGTTTAGTCCTTTATAAGCTTAAAATTGGAATTCCTGTCGCCATATTGATACAGCTTACAGTCTGCTAGTGTCTGGACATGATCGGAAATCAAATAGCAGGAATGTTTTACTACAACTATAAAAGTTCACATCTAATATTTCCTAATTGTAATTATTTTTTAAGTGGCAATTTTTAAATTTACTGACACTGTTTTCAATAAAAGTAATAAAACTGGACAATTCCCCTTTGAGGAAATAAAATTTTACTAAGTTATTAAATAGTTAATTAAAAATAAAATTAAAGTTGTTAAACAACAAACTATTGCAGGTAAAAAATGTAATTTTTTAATTTAATTTTTGTAAATTTTAAAGTAATCTCCGTTGTAGTAGTGGTGCTACTCCGGAGCTGGCATTGAGTATATGAGGTCTCCGGCTCGATTCTTTGGTCAGGCTTCTCAAAAATGTATCTTTTTAATTGCCAAAAAAAAAATTACTGAGGATTGGATAAGGGGTCGGTTGGCGGCAGGTTTGTCACTTATTATATTGTGGGACTAACTTTGATTGTAGCCACCTGACGCTAATCGTGGCAATGATTGTACATCTTCATACTTTTAAGTAAAGAAACACTTGTACTGTTTTACGTATCACTTATAATTTATAATTTTGTAAATAGCCTACCGGTTTCACTTATACATCATCATCTGGTTTAAAACTTAAACTACTAAGTAGTAGTAGTTGTATAAGCGAAACCGGTAGGCTATTTACAAAATAATAAAGTAGTTTAAGTGTTAGACCTGATGATGATGTATAAGTGGGTAGACCATTTACAAAGTAATAAATAAGAAGTGATATGTAAAACAGTATAAGTGTTTCTTCATTTAAAGATATGAATGTTTGGAAGTTTTACCAAGCGCCAACGATGGAAAATATCACATGTAAATTATATATCTGCCTACCAATACGATGATGCGAGCATAAGGACACATACTTTTTTTTAAAAGTCAGTGTAAAAAAACTTTAACACAATCGATAGCTGAGATAACCTAGTTTAGATTGTAATTATTATTATTGAAAAAAGACAAGCCCGCTGAGTTTCTTTGACCGGATCTTCTCAGTGTGTGGCCGCGTTCCGATCCGGTGGTAGTTTAAAAAAAAATGTCCACGCGCATAAATACCACTTGTATGGTTCAAGTGACTTAAGATTTTTCTGATTCTGATTCTGAACTAATGAAAAGTACTAACACAGCGGATTCATTTAAAGCGGATAGAAGATCTGATATCGTTTGTGCTTTGTTTTTCTGTACCCCACTACTATTTTTGTTTGTTCCATGAAATTACCATTTCCTATTCTTTGCTGTTTATCGTACTTTTGAATGCGTCTATCCGTACCATCTTTCATTTTAGTAGATACTAATGTTCTGTTATGTAAGATGCGAAACTACGTCAAAACCATAACCAATTATTTGTTTCAGCTACAAAATGGTAGCAAAGTTTAATGAGCCCTTGTGTTCAAAAATTGTAACAAATCATTGATTTCATCAATAATTAAAAAACCAAATTATTCTATTACGAGATGCACCATACTATTTTTTAGGGTTGAAAATGGAACCCATATAGATTAGACACTTTACTCTTTTCGTTCGTTCGAATGTTATCGCCATGTTTAACCAACTTCAAAAAAGAAGGATGTTCTTAATTTGAATGAGATATAGCTGATTTCTAAAAACCACAAATATATCTTTGTCATATATATATATATAAATATTCTAAAAATCGAAATTATTTTTGATGACTAAAAGCTATAGACGTATTTTGTGACACCTAGACAAATAATTTTTAATCTCAAATATAGTAGAAAGTAATACAAGGGGCTGATTATGTAAATCAGTTGCCCACTCAAAATGGAAGAGTGTACATCAAATAGCTGTCAAATGACGTGTTTCATAATTGCTATCTCCAGTGACCAACAGAAATACAGTAGAGATAGCAAACACAAATGACGTCATTTGATGTACACTTTTGCAGTTTGAGTTGGCAACTGAGATACATAATAACCCCCCAGAACTCTTCAAGGGTGAGTTCGATTCATACATAGCCACTTTATTTCAATATGAATTAAAATAAAGATTATAATAAGATTATAGATAAAATATTATATTAAGATAAAATAATGAGTTTTGTTTTGTAGTATATTATATACGTAATTGAAAATATTATATGCAAACGAATATTCTAAGTTTAATACAATAATTTAGATAAGTAAATGATGGGTGTGGTTATTTAAATATCAATAAATTTAATGAAAATCGAGATTGTATCGGGTCGCAATCCACTCGACTGATTCGCGATGAATTATTCATTATTAAAATTGTTGGCTCCCATTTAATTAATTATTTATTTGTGTCAATGTAGGTGGAGAGTCATGAAAATCATACAAGTGATAGGTTCATTTCACACTGCAAATACGTTTAAGAACTCCTCACACGCTCTATGGTGCTATTCAGTATCTTTTTAGTGATGATCACTGGGTAAAGTATACATCAAGCAGTTGTCAAATGACGTGTTTTGTATTTGCTGTCTCCGTTGTATTCCGTTGGTCACAGGAGAAAGCAAATATAAAACACGTTATTTGACAGCTATTTGATGTACACTTAGCTCAGTAATTATCACTAAAAAGATACGGAATCAGTCCCCTGATTGCTTTCACCGATCGCCCTTTAGAGTTATAGAATTTTCCTAAATTCTGTAGTTTGAACCATTTTGCGACTAAATTTCAAAACAGTATAATAAAAGAAAAGAAAATTTAGTTTGTGTTTAAAGTTGTTTACGAGTTGTCTGCCACGAAGGCAGATGTTCAATTATTACACAGAGGACAGGAACCGGGGCAAACACATACTTTTTGCATTCGGTGCGAAATTTTAAATATTTTTAGTGTTTTGTCAACACCACTACAACACAATACACTATAATATTCGCAGCGATTTTTCAACTCAAAAAGTTGCAGTGCAACAGGGGTCTGAAACAAATTCGTTGAATGATCGTCTTCAATCATTTAGTCGTACACCCAAATTAACAATTAGTCAATTACAAATTCACCATCAACCGAATATAAAAATATTATTTGGAATTTTGTTTATAGAAAGCAAGAATGAGAATAATAATTAGAAACTATTTTATAGTCGTGCTCAGAAACATCTAATTAATTTACAAACACGTATTTTTGACTTATACTTTTAACAGACTTTTGACTGTAGTTTAACGAGTATTTATCGTATTCCCGGATATCGCAATTCTGTGGTTTTATAATAAGCAGATTTTTGTGGTATACGCCTATCGAAATATCAAAGAATACCGGTGCACCTCGACTTATATTATTTCCATCATTCTTTTTACTAAAACTAGTATAGCTAAGACTGCAGTTTAATATTTTGGTATCCATATTACTCAGGGTGTATTTTAGAATAATAACACTAGTATATATTGTATTTTCTTTTTTTTACTAGCCATTAGCGCATGACTTTCTTTTTCTTCTTTGCACTCCGGGAGTGCCGGCAGAAGTGAAAACTTGAATATTAACGTTGAGCATTTTTGATATTTTGGAATAGTTAGGGAATAATTTTGCACGAATTGCTTTGATTATCAGTATGAAAGTACTATAATTTATATGGTAGAATACAATATTCATTTACTTATTGCGCTATCGTACATAAACATGACAACACGAACATTCGCGCAAGCGCCCTGCGCCGTCTTACGAATTTTCGATCAGGTCACGTGTCCTGACGCGAGTTTAGAAGTTTTAATCCATTCCAAAAAAAGTGCGCAACGCCGCTAAAGAAGTTTTCAGTTCAATTATAGGAATCAATGTCATGGGTCTTTAATTACCTACCCAAATCACCCACGTCACGCTCAAAACATCAGAAAAACTCAACATGCACTTATATACAATAAACCCATCGTAGAATCTGCCAAGCTCGAGTATGTTTTTGGGCAAAAGATGTAGACAGAACTTACATGCCCGCCTCTTATACAGATATTTGATTCATGAAGGAGGTGTCTAACCGTGGGTACAGTGTATCTTTCATATCATTACCTGATGCGTCTGAGATACTGCACAAATCCCAACTTGGGCTCTCCTACCTTTATAATCTTTGCTACTTCTCTAAGATGAAAAAAATTGCAGGTGTAAAAACGCTTTTATTAAAAAAGATGTAAAATAAGCCTTTATTTTGCTAATTCCGCGTAAGCAGTGTAACCGTTGTGGCAAATAATCCTCCAAACGACACAGAATGTGACAAGCCTAACTGACGTTCCCACCACCCACCTCCGCGACCAGAACACGAATATAGGAAGAGCTCGGGAAACAATATAAATTGTCACGTTCTTTACATGTGATAACCCTACCTAAAGTTCCCACTTCCCACCTCCGCGACCAGATCACAAATAGAGTCCGAGCACGGGAAACAAAACCACTTGTCACGTCCTTCGCCAACTTTGTCGAAGCACTTACCACAAAGAACACCAAATCGCACTCGACGTACGTTTCGCCTCTACACCGAGGCATCCTCAGGAATTCGACCGTACCGTACAAACGACGACACACACAAAAAAAAGCTTTCATTAAAACTGTAATACCTACAGTATTCTTATAATATTATAAAGTAGCAAATAAGGAGGCGGTTTATTGACGGTAACAGTGAATAGGCTGCT
>NJDC01058183.1:329407-343248 GCA_002245475.1 Calephelis virginiensis | reverse complement strand
AAATCGCACTCGATGTACGTTTCGCCTCTACACCGAGGCATCCTCAGGAATTCGACCGTACCGTACAAACGACGACACACACAAAAAAAAAGCTTTCATTAAAACTGTAATACCTACAGTATTCTTATAATATTATAAAGTAGCAAATAAGGAGGCGGTTTATTGACGGTAACAGTGAATAGGCTGCTTCTGGCTAAGTATATGCTCATCTTTGACCACAATATCATAAAAAAGGAAATCTTCGCCTCAAGACGCGGATGTTATTGCCGGCTATTTAAATCGGAGCATGACAATGGCGAGCAGTTATGATATTAGGCGCTGGAGTAGGTAAAATAGTAGTACCAATAATTTATTTCACACATTTTTTAAGTATGTTAATAATTTGTACGTATTTATATAAAATAAATAAGAACTCGTCGGTTGTAGGTAAAATAATGTAAAAAAAAAACAGAAAGCAGTTTTATGACACAAGTTAATAATTGATATAAAATATACTTTTATGCGAACGGTGTCAGTGTGTCTCCTCGGTGTATCTTCAGACTTATTAAAATTAAAATGTATTATAAATAACGGATAATGACGTAATAAAACTACATGGAATCTAGTTTCCATGGTGAATCTCCGCTGATATACATTCTAATGTTTAGATAATTTTTATATAAGATAATCATAAGTAACGGTACGCTATCTACCGTGTATGAGGTATATTTATAGGCGTGTATTTCTTAAGCGTGGTTAATTTATTGAATGTTATTTGACATTTACGATTCTCGTTATATTTCATGCGTATGCGCATTAAATGTTCTACATACATAAAATATTATTTATTCGATGATTCCGCGAACTATCAGATTTTTACTAGGTAGTAGAGTGATATGCAGCAGCTCCTCCAACTTCCCACCATCGCCTTGCTTATTAGCGCTGCCTTGCAACAGTTCTCACCATAGTAGTGTTCGTAGGGACACAGGACTGGCTCGCACCACTAACATCTGTAGTATGCGACGGTTGTCTCTTACCACTAGGACTGTCGTCCAGTTTTTTTAAACTTTAATTGATCAATAGAATAAATTGATTGTTGCCAAAAATCCGGAAGTAAAACAATTTTCTTTCTAAAAGTGCTGCTAAAATTGTTAACATTTAATGATTTTTTAAACTTTGGTTTTAATTATCCGAACATAGAATATTATTAGTTACAATATTAACATACAGAGTATGTATGTGTTTTGTGCTTTCACCCCTTTTTATAGTATGTTAATTATTGCTAGGATTCGACATAACTTTCGATTGATTGATCGTCTCTATAAATCCAGGAATATTTATTAATCTTTACCAACAAACATTGATTTGAAACGTACACGTCAAGCACGTTGTTTTCCAGCGCGTGCGAAGTCTGGGCGGGGTGCTGTAAGCCAATAAAAAGAAAGTGAAATGTGAATGTATGTGCACGCGTGCTACACCGTCGGAGGCTCGCCGGGAACTGGGTCAGCGTGCCCTTGACTTTGGTCCTGCGCGCACGCAAAACAACCACGACCGGCCTGCGCCCTCCGGCTCGGCCTTGGCCGTCGCAGCCTATTGTGCTTTTACAGGGCTACCAACATTCCTTCTTTTATCATGTTTAATATGATTAAAATTATAACCCATACTTATAAAATTACATATCCTGACTGACTGATCCATCATCGCCCAGCAAAAGTTTCAGACATGAAATTTAGTGAGTAGGGTCGTTTTATCGAGTCGAAACCCACTAAGGACGGAATTCTGGGAATTCTACCACTAAGGGGGTGAAATAGGAGTTGAAAATTTGTGTAAAAATTCTTATTAATGGGCTATAATCACTAAATATATTTACTGCCAGGCGAGTAAAGCCGCGGGTAACAGCTAGTTTATGATAATCTTTTTAGAGTAATTCAATTGCTTATAAAGCGTAACTATGCCATTTTTGAGGTGCCTCTCGCATTTTGTCTTCGATAATACAATTATTTTTACTCACGAAAAAGACGACCGAATAGCAACAAAGTCGTAGTTTCACGCAGAAAGTTAGTAATATCGAATTACATAAACATAAGTTAAAACATGTCTCTGCAGATTCTGAGGAACATTATTGTGTTGGTCGAGGCATCAGCCTAGATTCTTAACGCCTTTGACTGTCTTCGAGGTTCTGGATCGATTCCCGACTGTGGCAGACACAATATGTACACACAATAGACGAATGGCTAGCGTACACGCCTAACTACATCGATTAACCGTAAGGCACTGGTTCGATTCCCGACGGAGGCAGGCATTTGTGTGATAAACATTTAGATGTCAGCATTTCCGGGTCTGGGTGTTTATTATATTTATTTTGTTTAAATATTCCTTAGTATTAGTTAATAGTATAGTTAACTAACACCCATTACACAAGCAAATAATTTGCTAACTTTTGGGTTCAATACAACTTGTGTAACTTATTAACAGGAATATTTATTTGCTTATTTACTTAATAGTTTTGTAGAAGCACATTTTGGTAAGGGTATTTTTAAAATTTTTTCATTTTTTGCTCCTGTATCTAGTAATAGTAGTAGTAACAATTCACTGGCATGCTTAAAACCAGATTAAAATTCGGTTACTTTTGGATTAGATCTATTAGCGTGATTTGTTTAGAGAGATTTTTTATTATTTATTATTTATGTAATAGTTACAATCGCATGCAAGGTTTCAAATACAGGAAGACCACTAACAAGGTGTTACAGATACAAATTTGAAGATTAAGAGCCAATTTAATTGCCAATTAATTACATATCAATTTTAAATTTTAATTTTTTTTCTTTTGACCTACATACTTATATTAATGTTTATTTTTATTGGTATTCATTTGTAAGTGATCAAACTAATTAACCTTATAATGTAATTATAATATGTATAGATGTCAAGTAAATACATTTACATGCTAATTTGTAGCGAAATACTCAAATAACATCACATTGAAGCAACTATAACTCTGCTAAATAATCTTATTTTTGAACGATCATTATCAGGTTGCAATGCGTACTAATTAATGCGTAAATGTTGACCAGGGTTATGAGCTACTGCTCCGCAAAATTTGGTTAGAATCTGTTGCGTAGTTTAGAAAAGGGACGAGATAAACTGAATAGACAAAATTTTATGAACCTATGATCTTGATTAGGTATTCTATACAGGGCCATCTTAGATTATGCTGGGGCCCTTGGGCACACAAAAACTTGGCGTCCTTTTGAAATGTAAAGAAATCACGATCACGACGACAACGATTTTTTGTGGGTAATCAATTACATTACTTTATTACAGTATTTCATTGATAATATTAGTATGTCGCAGTTTTTTCTTAAAATTTTGATAATAGATTCTTTCGGGATTTCTTTAGAGCAAAACCTTCTATTAAATCCTCAAACTCAATTTTCTTAAGAATATCACTTTCTATGCTCATAATTTACAAATTATGTAGTCGTTCTTAAGCTGCGAAAGTTAACGCTCGTTACTACAAGTGGTAACCATTAGGCAAAGGAATATTGTTGTAGGAATTTCAACATTTGGATGTTTCTTTTAATTTATTAGACTTTACTAATTTATGATGGCTGACATATTTAAATTCGCTGATGGTTGCTATATTTTTAAATATTTACTAAAATGAAAACATTTAGCTATCTATAAGCTCATATTATGTCTTTATGGTGAAATTCCGTAAGTTCTTTGCATTATTTGTCAATTTATTAGATTTTATTATTGTTTATTTACTGACAAAGAAAATTTATTTAATATGTAATTAATGTGTCAACTACTCGAATAAAAGTGTCTCTCTCAACTGAGGCATCTCTGATAATCCTTATAAAAACTGAGATGTGACCTGCGATTTTATTTTCTTTCAAATTTAACTATGTAAACAGTATCTGATTTCTTTAGCAACAGTTTGAAACTGAACAAAGTTATTACGTGCGTTGTTCACATAACTGATCAGAGATTCATAAAGTTTTGTCGCAACGTCCAGAGTCACACTGTTATTCTTCAAACTAAGACTTTTTTAATCATAATTCCCAAAGTAACAATTCAAGGTTCTGTTAGAGAACATTCTCAATTTTTCTTATTTTTTTACTAGACTTTGGGCCTCATTTGCTATGTCTACTAGTTGATTCATGTAACATACGTACTATAAAGAAAAATGCGTAAGAAATATTTAAAAAAACATTTTACAAAGCATTAATAGCATTAGCATATGCGGACCATCTGATTTCCGAAGGGGAATTTAGGTAGCTATTTAGACCTAGATCTGCCAAATTATTCATAATTTGGACGAACCTCTTAAGGTCATTTTTCCGAAAGCTAATTTTTGGATTATATTGGGACAATAATTCGCTGTCAAGTCGTCCATATTTTTCATTCTTGTGACATTAGAGCCTGTGTTGCAAACTTTTCTCATGCTGTATCAATAAGTCACTTATATGCTTTCAAATTCCAATCCTTACATCCATTTGGAGAACTCAAATTATATCCAGTACCAATAGCAGTATTAAATAAACGGCAGCATTAACAATACACAGATTTCTTTGCTAAAGAAGAAAGGAGCCATTTTATGTTCAAAGACTCACTGTTCTTCAATTTACAACTAAAAATATTTTTGTAAAGTATTTAAATGTTTATTTTGGAAAAACTTGGGCCCTCTTCGAATTAAAATTTTGCGGATTTCTTCCGCCAAAACATCGTCAAAGTACTGACCAAGTCTTGAAATATGAATATGATTTCATTTCTCGACTTCAAGTAACTTTCACAGTTACTTGAAGTCGAGAGTTCAGCGAATGATTTGTGTTTGTTTTTTCGTTACACGTAATAACCTCTTTTTCCTAAATATATTCAGAGATATTTTTTCTCTTTTGTGATCCACTTATCTTTTTTTGGGTTAACTACTTCAATCCGGAAAACTTGAGAAAGACAATGTTAATCATGGAAAAACTCTGGCCCTTTTCGAATCCAAATGTAGCGGACTTCTAGCATCAAAATGTCACAGTACTGACCAGAGTCATAAGATACAGATACATTTGCAATTATGAAATTACAGTTGCTTGAAATCGAGAGTTTGCATGAATGGTCGCTAAATGGTGTTCTTATTTACTAAGAACGATCGATCGATTAAAGTAGGATGCATTTAAAATGTTATTATATTTCATAAACTTTCTACTAACCAAACAAATGTAACAACATGTAACTTGCATAATGTACACTTTATAGACTATAGGTTTTATTCATTATTCATGTAAATGTCTGGTTAGTTATAATGCTGTTCGAATCACTCAAACTGTTCTGAAACTTGTATTGATTCGAATAAATTGGAAAAATATCTATGGTTGGGCAACGAGAAAAGTGTAATGCACCCAACCAAAATCTTTTGAGGTTAAATGTGAGTGAAATGGTCGATCCTTCGGGGCCCTCGAGCATGGGGGCCCTGGGCACAGGCCCCGTGTGCCCGTAAGGTAAAGACGGTATTGATTCTATATTATTATTTTCCCCGTGTTAGTCCGGGCTCCTTTGCAGAATAGACCATCTGCCTTCCTGCCAGGCAGCTCGTAAAAGGCGAGCATAGGCATACCAACACTAATACCGTGACTTCTAACTAGGTGGTTGAGTTTCACAGCGACTCACCCGGATTGGTACCTATTCCGGCCACCATAACGTCATAACGTTTTCCGGTTCGGAGGTTAAGTTAGACGGTAAACTTACTTTTGCTCGAGGCCTAACATCCTGGCCTCAGGTTGGCAACGTATCATTACCACCTTTGGTGTCTCTAGGTGGCGTCAATTTTTTATCATCAGGAAATCCGTCTGCTTGTTTGCCTTCCAATGTCATAAAAAATATACAATACGAGACAAACAATGTTTTTTTTAAAATGAAACATGTATGGATTTAGTTTTATTACTGTTTTATTATATGTATAGACTACGTATGTAAATTCAAGAAACGGTAAACGCACGCAATCATAGAGAGAGATTATTAATAATTCATAATTTGTGAATTCATAGTTTGAATATAAATGACGGAATGTTCAATTAAACGGTTTTGATGTTAATAACGACAAAACAGTGTAACGGTTGTGTCTGTTACAATTAACAAATTTACACAGCTTTACATAAACACTACATAGTATAAAACACAGTCGCTTACTCTGTCCATATGTCCCTTTGTATGCTTAAATCTTTAAAACTA
The DNA here is from genome assembly GCA_002245475.1 of Calephelis virginiensis. Lineage (NCBI taxonomy): Eukaryota > Metazoa > Arthropoda > Insecta > Lepidoptera > Riodinidae > Calephelis > Calephelis virginiensis. The sequence goes on along the minus strand of NJDC01058183.1, from coordinate 337,041 downwards.
AACAACGGATTTTGATGAATTTTTCGTACTAGTGACCCGCCCCGTGCGAAGCCGCTAGTATTCAATAATGTACTATTGCCATAGCGTCTGAACTGCTGTAGCATATTAGTTTAATCTAAATTGTTAAACTATATCTGTCAAGGAAAGTAATAACAATAGTGAATTATCATGACACTTGAAACCTACTTAAGTTAAAAGGGGTAGGTCGTTAAGTTTGATTAAGTTTAAAAGACTACCTTCATGCCCATATCCCCGAAGACAGAGGCAGAGGCACAACCAACCTTATGTCTAGCCGAAGACACTAACAATGTGATATGTAGCAAGCCTATATCCACCCGGGATATAGGCTTATATTCAATATATTCAATCCTGAGAAACATTTTTTTAATAGAAAATTACAAAAAAACACATTAGATCTTGTGAAGTCAAGTCCAACACCTGGATGGCTAGACCACAGAGGCGATGATTAAAGTTGCACTTTGTTATTTTCGTTCTATAATATGACAGCGAACTAGCACACGACTCTTTTGGTTTTAAGAGACAACCGCGGCAAAGGTGTACACACCATATAAGTTAGAGGTGCATCTCTGCCCTGTGGTCAGGTTGTTAGGACTGTTTTTTACTCAGCTGGAATTGTTGGACAAGTGTATGGAAAGGCCATCTTGACGTCCTCTTTAAAAAAAATCAAAACTCACTTAAATTTACATGAGAGATAATGTTACATACATAATCTATATAATAAAACTAAATATACAATACTTATCTTATCATGAGGAATTAAACGAGCTGGTGGGCCGCCGTAAAGGTGAAGCAGTCGAAGTGACCACCGTCACGACCACCGCATGAAAACACCTATTTTAAGCTTGTTTGTAAAACAACGGCAACGGCATTATGGGATGTACGTTTTCCTTAATTGATGACATAAGGACTCTTCTATCTTTTTTATCTGCCTTATATTTCTACTCCACAGGGGAGGCTAAATGTATATAGGGCTGATAACAGGACCGAAATGGTATTAATTTAAGAGCAGTAAAATTGTAAAAAACCGACTTCGATTTCAAGAAGTATATCATCCGAGTACACATTTTTTTGAATATTTCTCGATTTTCTTGGAATCCTATCATCAGATCTAGATATTTGTGGGTATAGGTAATAAAATAAATAATTTTAAAATCGCTTTAGAAATTACGGAGAAATCGATTAACATATATAAAAATACAGGAGTCAAATATATAACCTCCCCTTTTCTTCGAAGTCTTCTTTGTTAGATTGTTAGAAATAAAGGATGCTAATAACAGTAAATTGAAATAGATGCATGAGGCAACCCTCTGGATGGAGGTCACCTTCGGAGCAGCGCAGGCGCACGTGATAATCGCCATTATTAGCGGACTCTCTCGCGCACTCGACAGGTGCACCGTACTGCATATGCAGCTTCACATATGCCGGTGTGGCGAACCACTTTTTTGATTGTTTAACTGATTTTAACTTTTAAATTATCGTTTATTATGTTAAATTTCTACGTACATCGCTTTTCTGTTGTGGAACGTCGGAGGTCAGCTAGACTAGCATGCATAATTTAAAATATTAGTGTTCGCCCAGTGGTTGTTCGACCATAATCAATTTTAATATATTATTGATAAGAACGCCATCTTCATTTCTTAAGACCAACTACTTTGTTTCCAAACTTTTTAGTGCGCCATCTGCGATCTTTAATCGTTATCATCAATGATTGTGTGTCAAATGCATGGTAGTGTGGGTAATGTTTTATTTATTGACTTAATGTACTTTATAAGCATTATTATTGAAAAATATTAGCGTTCTGCACTTCTCATTCATATAAACTATAAGTGTGCCAAATTTTATGCTCCTGCGTCCGCGCAATTTTCGTAAAAAGGGGTCCAAAGTTTTGGTATCACGTATTAATATAAAGATATTGTTTTTCTTCCATTAAAATGTGTCTGGCCTGCTTAGAGTAAAAATTAAAATAGGCGCTAGATATACTCAAAAATCTCTTCTTAATTATGTTCTAAGTAGTGATTGCTTCAGTTTCATCTAGAATCTCTCTTATATTATCCACACGAATTAAAACATTGGTAGTAAACATTGCTTTGCGCCCGTGTGGAATGTAAATTTAATCCGAATTCTGATTTATTTGAAACAAAGATTCCACCAAGGTCACCTTTATGGAAGGCGTCATTGGGGCGTGATTACAACCGTCTGAATTGTGCTTTATGTTTAGTCCGTTATGTGCTTGAAATAGAAATTTCTGTCACTATGGTAATACTGCTTTAAGTTCCTTTTGTAGTGTTCATGAACTGGGAAAACAAGTTGACAGGTTTAGCTTCAAAGAAGTTAATGGTGCGCTGTTAACCTGTAGGCTTCTTATCATCTTAAACCCAAATAAAATTATTTAATTTGCAATTTCCCGCCAAAACATCATCTTGTTTAATTAAAGTATAAGCATTTAACATGGAAACTTATTTGTCAAATATTATTTTTTGAAGTGAAAACTTCTTTAGCGGTGTTGCGCACTTTTTTGGAATGGGTATAAACTTCTAAAATCGCGTCAGGACACGTGACCTGATCGGAAATTCGTAAGGCGCTTGCGCGAATAAGACGGCTCAGGGCGCTTGCGCGATGTTCGTGTTGTCATGTTTGTGTACGATAGCGCAAAAATACATATTGTATTCTTTCACAAAAATGATAGTACTTTCATACTGATAATTAAAGCAATTCGTGCAAAATTATTCCGGAACCATTCCAAAATATCAAAAATGCACAACGTTAATCTTAAAGTTTTAACTTCTGCCGGCACTCCCGGAGTGGAACCCGTCGTTTTTCAATGTTTAATTTCATCAGCAACGTTGTCAATTGTCCGAAAAAATGTTCTTACCCTATTTGATTCGTTTACGTTAGAGAGCCGAATGTCGGCACACACGTACACTAATAAACTCAGCGAATTCCGATGAAGTTAGTTAACTTTAATGGTACTTCTTTCGATTGGCGGTCCGTCATAAAACACTCGGACAAACTTATTAGCACATAAATAATTTGATTATTATAAATGCTTTATTGCACGAAGGAAGATCGTCAGCCTCAATTTATATTAAATCGATGGCTAATGAAATTAATCACAATTATTAAAAGGTTTCCCGCGCGTTCGTGCGCGTTTAAATCATAACTCCATGAATCATTGACCCCCTTCTTTTTAGGGGTTTAGTAAAAGCTTAATGTGAACAGATATTTATTGGAATGTTAAAATCAAACTATTACTGAAAATTGTGATACCGGAAACTTTACACATATATCCATATCTTCACGCCGAGTCACTTTTGGCATCCTACTAGGTGGTGGAAATTCTCGCAGCGACTCGTCCGGATTGGTACCACCGCTTTACCTATTCCTGTCGCCATGACGTCAGTGCTTGCCGTTGACGTGTTCCGCTTAGGAGAGTAAGGTAGCTGGTAAACTTGATTTTGCCCGAGGCCTAACATTCCGGTCTCGGTTGGCAACGCAGCATTACCACCTTTGGTGTCTCTAGGCGGCGGGAATTGCTTACCATCGGGAAATCCGTTTGCTTGTTTGCCTTCCAATATCATAAAAGACTATAGATAATATCTCTGTAAAATATTAAAATAACAACAAAGGAAAGAATTGTAAGTAATATTCTTTGCAATCACAAAAAACGAACAAGACCGGCGCACCTTAATAAGTTAATCTCAAGGCTCTAATGAAATATCACACTGCGACAGAGACGTACACTCGTGATTTTATACCGAACACAAATATACATACAAATGAACCTTATATAGTTGTAGTAAGGGTGATATTAGGTATCTCGCGGAGACTATACAAATCACATTGGTAGGTTTTGGAAGCAAATAAATAATTTGAGTGGAAAGATGCCGCGATAAGCTAGGGTACCTGAGGATTCGAGTACCAGTTTTAGGGTTGTCAACAGTCATGAAGGATATAAATACTTTGATTTAAAGACTCTTTGTTATAAACATTTGTGAGCAAAATTCGTAACCAAGCGTACAAAAAATTCAATTAATTTAATTTGTAGGTTTAGTTGCAAATGTTTAGTCGTACTTATTATGAACTTTCATTACATACATCAACTTGTACAAACTGTCCATTAACTGGCATTGCACAGAATAATTAAATATACTAAAATAACGATAAAATAGGTGCTGACAAATTGTATTATAAAAAAATGTGTTTTAAATTGTTAAATTTAATTTATATTACACACTCGTAATTTGTATTACATGGTTTCGCTTCTTTTAATAATGCAAATGTTATTAAAATTAGGAAATTCTATAGAACTTGTAAAGAATTCAACATCGTGTCAAATTGTTGTTTAATGAAAATTTGATGGCACCTATGTGCTTAATTTTTGTAACATTTTTATATTACGTTGTTTTAAAATTTTGTCATTATTTAGCCTAATTGAGCACATGAGCAAAACATGCTTATTTTGAAACTGATAGTAGAGAAGAAGCACTCCTCTTAATCCTATTCCGCTGACCAAAACATTTTAAATTTACTGTAAAGTTTTAAAGTGAATGTTATTTAAAAGTATAGTAGTTCTATTTAAATTATGCGCTTATTTTGAAGATATCTATATATAGAGTTGTTATTAGATACATACATACATACATATCTTCACGCCAAGTCCCTTACGGGGTAGGCAGAGAGTATCGAGTGCCAGGCTGTTATTAGATAATTAATCATTTCGCTTAAATTGAGATTAAATAATGATGTCTCGGTCTGAGCACTCTGCTCGGCCCAAAATAGTCCGATGAAGTTGTAAAAACCTCACGCTTAGCAACATATTAGCCATCTAAAAAAAATTGAATTTAGATTAGGTCAGCCAATTTAAAAATAAAAAGAGTAAAAAGTGTAAAACCGAAGCGCATAATTTAAGTAGTAGTACTATACTGGTATCATTGACTAATACATTACGTCAAACTATCAAAATAAATTAGCATATAGTTTTGCGATTAATATATTTAATAATAAAAAGCATATATTACAATACTTTGGTGAATCTCAACAAAGTCTAATGTTACTGGATTACCTTTTAAAATAACAAGGTCAAATGGCAATGGCGGCGCGTAATAACAAGATGAACAAAGGTTGGTATAATCAAATCATTTTATTTTTACCTGTTATTGATGGTTGGGTGTTTACCTTGTCGTTTGACCGCGAATACGTGCAATTTAATACAAGAGTGTAATTTGAACTGAATTTAAAGGATAGTGATTTCATTTAATTTTTTCATATAATCGCTCTGCTCTTTAAACAGCGTAAACGTAACTGATTTTAACGAAAATAATCCTATGTTAATTCTTTTATTTTAGATGATCCTCTTAGTTTTATAATTTACTAGCAGCCCGTCTCGGCTTCGCACAGGAATAACATATACATATAAACCTTCCTCCTTAAACACTTTATCTATTTTAAAAAAAACCGCATCAAAATCCTTTGCGTAGTTAGAAAGATTTAAGCATACAATGGGACATAGGGACAGAGAACGCAACGTTGTTTTATACTATGTAGTGATGATGGTTAATTTTCAGTTCAGTTGTATAAAAATGTCATTTATTTCACAAAAAAGTTAACATTTAGTGAAAACGAAAACCTTTAGTAAATAATTAGTCCCAAAAAAATTGTTGGTAGCCCTATTGCAAAATAACACCACTGTACCGATGTTGATATTAAGATTCGTCGGGCACTACCGCCACTGCCGCCGACGCCATGACTTTGATTTTAATGTTTACATTTATCCACTTATTATCGTCACATCTCACCCACGGCCCGCGAATCCCATATTGTTATTAATTTTTTATGGTCCGCTGTACAATCTAAGATGAGCAAGATACATATTCAATTTTATTTTATTTTGTTTTAGGTTAACATAATAATCTTAATCTTAATATATATAAATCTCGTGTCACAATGTTTGTCCTCAATGGACTCCTAAACTACTTAACCGATTTTAATCAAATTTACACACCGTGTGCAGTTTGGTCTAACTTGAAAGATAGGATAGCTTACATCTAAATTTTTCGCGAGCGAAGCCGCGGGTAACAGCTAGTATACATATATAAATTACGTATCACGTTGTTTGTCCGCGATGGACTCCTAAACTACTTAACCGATTTGAATCAAATTTGCACACCGTGTGCTGTTTGATCCAACTTGAAAGATAGGATAGCTTACATCTCAATTTATAATAAAAAAAATTAACATCTGAGCGAAGCCGGAATAGGCAGCTAGTGTTCTTATTTATTAATATTTTTAACAATTACATAAAATGAAAATTCTAATTTGTTAAAGACCTGTTTGAATCTTTAAATGAATTGCATTTTTGAAAGTAAATTTATTCGAATAATCCATTGAAAAAATTTTGGTATTCAAGCTTTTGGCCGAACGAAGCATTAAGGTTGTTATCGATGGTTCATGCTTCGACTTTAAGCTTATAAATGCTGGCGTATATAAGGCTGTGTGATATCTCCCACACTGTTTATTCTGGATATCAAAGATATGTTACGTATTGATAACATTCATTACATCAGGACGACAGTACTGGTGATGCCTCATACACCGGCTGAGCGAATATTTCACGAGATCAAATCATTGAGAGTCGGCATAAACTTATGTCTGATGTAGAGAATCTATCGGCTAATGACTCAGATTAGAGCCGTCGAAATGTAGCCCAATTCAACCCTAAGAAAACACAAGTTTCTCGCGTTCACCGCTAAGAAAACTCCGTTCGTCGTATCTCTTCGTTTTAAGATCACTTCTTTGACAGCCGCAACCTACAAATATGGCCTCATATAGAGTACTGTTTTCATATCTTGGCTCAAGCTCCACGGTATCAGCTTCTTTCCTTTGACTGTATCTAGCGCAGAGTTGTTCAAATTATCAGCGACTAAAGCGAGCCAGGCAGGATAGGAAATCATAAAATAAACTATCCAGCAACTAGGACTTTAACCTATCAGCCTTGTACTTTCACTTGTAGGAAATCAAACCGTGGCCGCCGCCGACACGGCAAAACAACTTATCGGCAACCAAGATACCTGTGATTTTGTTAACCATTATTACAAATAAAAAGAATGTTCACGTCCATATCTCGAAGTGGAAGGCAGAGGTTTAACCAGGGCACCCACGACTAGACGAAGATACTAAGTCCCACAATGTGACGATGTGAATATCTAATCCCGGACAACGTTATTTTTATTAGAAAATTTAAGATACATATTTTCTGTTCATTTTGTTGCCCGACCCGGGGTTCGAACCGGGGACCTCAAGAAGTCAAGTTTGATGCCGGACCGCTAGACCGCAGAGGCGAAATATTTTATTATTTATGATTTTCTGAAAGAAAACCCTTTACACTATCATAAGTTTTCTTTAATAGCAAGTTAAGGACTTTCTTTCGATTTTTTTAATATTATTGATATAAGATTATCAGGTATTTTTTTGTAATCACGGGTGGACATGCAATATACATTATTTGTAAAAATGTGACGTAATGTCTGAGTAGGATTACAAGAAAGTATTATTGTAGAAATGGGAAAATACATGCTCCGGTGTGTCAGTTACTGAGTTTCGCAAGGCCGCTCGTA
>NJDC01058183.1:300201-328295 GCA_002245475.1 Calephelis virginiensis | reverse complement strand
GTAAGGTTACAGCGCAAAGTCACATCCACCTGACTCTTCCCCCTACCCGCCGCACCGTACCCGGCCACCCCCGCACTGCACCACAAAAAATAATATCATATCTCGTTACTGAATCTATTTTTTGTTGCGAGCGAAGCTAAGATGTGCGATGATGTAGATATGGTATCATTGTGAGCTACATTCTCTATTCTTAAATGTGTTGGACTTGTTTCTTTCATGACATTACGTAGATGTCAGTATTAATTTTATGTTACTTGTCAAAACAGATTAATGCCTGTGATCGCGATTACAAGATTTGCATTTACAACTTTAGTGGAAAAGTAAAATAATTAGATAATACTTTTATGGCAAAATCGACTCTCCGAAACCGGCGTATTTATATTAAAAGATGTATGAATGTGGAGCAAAAGGCAGATCTGCAAGGATCGTGACACTTGGAACTGTTGGATACTCTCTGTTTACGACGTTAGGGACTTGGCGTGAAGATATGTGTGTATGTATTTTCATGCAATGTTACGTGTAATATTTTTAGTTATGAATTCAGTATTTTAGACGTGACTTCACAGGACTGGAAGTGAGTTTTATTTATTCTGTTAGCATGGCATTCTAATCCGGGCTTCATCCATAAATTAAGGAGTAGTTCACAATTAATTACAATTAGTTTTTCTAAACATAACTTCACGAAAAGGGCCAAATTCTTGTATCTTTTATAACAATATACAAATTTATGAGGACTAGCCACTAGTAGCAGGTATTCTTCCATAGGTACAAATGTCATAACTTCAAGGGTAGGTACTCTGTCTTTTTGTTAACTTTTAATGCTTAAACCGTTAAACAGGTTTAAGTTAAGATTTATATTTTGGATTTAGGTCGCTTTGCACAGGTATTCTAAGCCTATATGATTAACCAATGTTTCACTTGTTTGGCAAAACACAAATGCGTAAATAATCTATTAATTAGTTAAATTTGTTGTGCAATGTACAAAAAGCTGTATTTACAACTCAACAATAGGTAGCACATCTAAACATTAGTCGTGCGATGTACCAAACGATGCACTTTCGTTTTTATGCAGTTTAAGCCACTAAATTGAACGGAGCAACCTCCATCTATTTTTTCCAGCATATTCCATTTATCTTTACGGTCAATGTTTCGATGCATTGTACGAGAGTATCGAGAAATATTCCACCCGAAAAAAACCGAAGTCACGTTCATAAAAAAGTGTTTTTGAAAAGGTTTTAGTTTTTATTGTAGGTTATGGCGCGGGTTTATGGCGTATGGCGTACATGCCATTGTTGTTTGCGGTCGGACTCCGTTTTTGTTTTGTGCCAAAGTTTGCCCCAATGTGATGAAGCTATAATGTTTATTGGACCGAAATCCAAACTCGTTGTTCTAAAACGGCAAAGTTATTATTATAACGGTTTTTGTTTTTCAACAAAATAGAGTTTAAAATCAAGAAGTGTCCATGGAGAAATTACTGTGTCGTTTGTTTTCTTGTTGCCGCCAAATCTCACTAAATGATCTTGAGTAAGGAGGCCACCGATTCATCCAAGATACTAGTATGGTTTTATATGACGACTTATGACAGGTTTTGAATAATTCAAGCTCGATTTTGTTAAATTGGGAAACTTCATGCAAACTTAAGCGTGGCTAATTGCAGATGAAAACGCACATGACAAAAACTAAAATAAAAATTGTGTTCTCTTCATTTGATACCTATTTCTCTGATTCTGTAATTTTATAGTTATTATTATTGTGGTGTTGTGGAAAAAGTCAGTTACAATGCTCAATAAGTTTTTTTTTATGATAATGGAAGGCAAACAAGCAGAAAAGAATTAAGAAATTCACGCCGCCTCGAGACACCAAAGGTTCTAATGGTGCATTGCCAACCTGAGACGGGATGTTAGGCTTCGAACAAAAGTAAATTTACTGGATAGCTTGCCATCCGAACCGGAACAAAGTTAACGGCAAGCGTTGGATGTTATGGCGGCAGGAATAGGTAAGGCGGTGGTACCAATCCGGGCGAGTCGCTGCGAAACTCTACCACATAAGTAGGATGTCATGTTGTTAGTGACGTTAAGCCTACGCTCACCTTTTTATGAGCTGCCTGGCAGGAAGGCAGATGGTCTATTCTGATTCGAAGGAGCCCGGACTAACACGCAAAAGTAGGCGGAAAAGCTGCTAAAACCCAACTCCAACTATTTTTTTTGGTATCTTGTCGTGATTTGACTTTTTTTAAGATAGCGCATGTTTGCGAGATTGTCTTTTATAAATTTTATCAACATCCTGACTAATAGTTTTAAGTTATGCTTTATAACGCATATTTTTTTGTCTACAATTTAATTAAAATGCATGTTATTTGTCTAAGTTGACGACTTCATCAATGATTCTAAAAATAACAATCAAAATCATTTTGTTATTGGCCAAGTATCAGCATAACAAACGTACAAAATACATGAAATCGAATTGAGATGGAAGCCCCTTTTCAAGTCGGTTAAAAGAAAATATACTGTTGTGTGATGCTTTAATACAGCAATGGGTATAATAATATCTCTGACATATTATTGCGTTACAATCAAATGGTTATTTGTTGGGTAAGATTTATGAATACTAAAAAAAAAGTAAGTAAGTATGAATACTAAATTTTATTTAATAAACTCTATACTTTTCTAAGTATGTATGTATGTATTTATACGTATAAATCGAACCTCAGCTTGTGGATTAGCAGAAGTGTTAAGAGTGAATCCTATTTTTAAGATTTTTTTATGGAATAGGAGGGAAACGACTGTATGTGACTACCGCTGTTCATGAACAATTATAGCACCTGGAAGCTTATAGTTGTATTGCCAACCGTTAAGAGAGAAGTTAGTTCTTTTTATCAGGTCCCTAAATCGTATTGTTTTGTTTCAAAACTGCATAAAAACAACATTATAAATAAATAAGTTGTTAAAGTCACACAAATTTAATTTAAGTTTGTTTTGTTGTTTCAATTTAATTATGGTTGTTAGTCAACGATGCTAATAAATACGTAGAATGACTTAAATACTTGAGTATTACAATTATACAAAAAAGCCAAAGCCAAGTCAAACCAAAAGTTTGAAAGCTGTTGAAGGGAATACTTGTGGTATAAAAACTAAATAAAAATCTTAACAAAATAACACTATATTTTATAAACGAAATTCTCTGTAAATGTCTGTGTAAGAATTAAAAAGTTTCTGTCGGCTTAAAAAAAAGGAATACGACGATCACGAAGGCTTTTCACGAAGGATTAATGTAACATGAACATATTATAATTTACAGTAATATTACTATTAAGTTGGCTGTAGTGAGATTTTACCACCTTACAACAAATATCATTTAGAATCCTGTTTAATTAAATATTGTTTTAAGTTGACATCCAACCAATAACATACCACGCGTGGATTACGGGGCAGAATGTTGGTTGAGAATATAATTTTAGAGTTTAGATAGTGTTTACTAAAACCACTTCAATAGTTGTTAAATTTTTTAAAGTAACGCACCTAGTATTAATAATGGTTACAAATATTTCTTACTTTGTAACTGTACTAAATAGTGTTGACATAAATGTGAGTTCGATATAAAAACATCGATAATTCCCACGATGAGTGGTGGGACGTGTCTCTAGCGCCGGACTAGCGGAGGTGGTTCAACCGTAATATCGGATAACGCAACGGACCCACTCCGTGGAGAAAGTACACAATTTGTTTTAAATGGTAAATACATTTTTATACGTCAAATAAATTGTACTGTAATTTGGATACCTGTTTAGTTTATAGAAAAAAATCCAAATACGTTCGCCGAATACCAAATTTATTGTAGTAGGTCAGCGATTCGTAACGTGGGATCGGTGAAACCTAGAAGTTCCGTGGAAAAGCCACCTAGGTTCTACGAAATAATTTATATTTGTAACTAATTACTATTATGAAAGTAGGTAAAACGCTACCGCTAAGAAAACATACTGTTATAATTTAATAAGTAAAGCTGCAAAAACCTAAGTTATCTAATTACATAAAAATTAACTATTTTCTTCGATTTCATCACCAGGAAAAGGGTTTATAAATGACGGAAAAATCGATTAACTTATTACTTTAAAAAATGTCACAGTCTATATAACCTCCCCCTTTTTCGGGGTTGGTTACAACAGAAATAATTTAATAGTTCACGTTCGAAGTTAAATATAATTAATTTAGTTATATAAAGTGTACCGTGCATCTGATGTTAACTAGAAAAGTTTGGGAATCCCTGTATTAGGGTAACACGCAAACTGTGATTCTTGTAATTTTTCTAACATAAACGTTAAGAAAATATGCAAGTGCGATGGGACGATTATGAAGGTTTCAAGGTTTATTTTTATTAGTTTGCCATCCAATTACATAAAGAAACATTTAGATAAATTCTGTACTCCATAACTCTACAAAAAACTGGTATATCAGAGCCTCTTTAGTTACTAAATTAAAGAAATGTCACGATATCGATACGCTTATGCGCATAATGATGCCTAAAAGTATAATCGGTCAAAGCCATAACCATAAACTTGTCATAAAGTGCATTCATTTCTCCGTAACCAGGTGGACTTCGGCGTGAATACTCACATTCCGTTTATTTGTAATCTTTCCTAATACATATCTGATACATTTCGATTCAGCCATAATTTAGATTATAATAAACACTCAAAACATGGCATATCATTCATTCTGTCACCTCTGAGCCAGTTATTGATTGTGACTTCCTCTATTTAGATAGGAAATTGTTTGTCCCACTTGTCACAATACTTTTTATAGCTAATATTTCAATATTTTTCGATCCTTCGATCAGAATAATTTGCTTTGATTGAATATCCGATATTGATCTATACGAATTTTCACTTTCTTTGAAATTGTTATTTGAGAAACGAACAAGTAACTAGAGTATCTACATTATGGACGATGATTAAAATGTTTTTTAAAAAATGACGTTGCCTGGGATTGGATATCTGCCCGGTTCACGATAGGCTTGCCACCTAACACATTGTGGGACTTAGTGTCTTCGGCTAGCCTGGGGTGCCTTGGTTGTGCCTCTGCCTAGCTCTTCGGGGTTATGGGCGTGAAGATACTTATTTTATGTTTTATTAAATATCAATAGATTATGTTCGATATATGCACATAGGATGCGTCAGCAAAGAGTTCCATTAAACTTATAATGACTTATTTTATTTTTCTTATCGACGAGATGTATTATTATTTTCTGTATCTTTTGTATTCTATAATTTAAACATTATTTTAAAATTTAAATGTCTTTAGATAATTTAACTCATACTAATGATCTCTAATATAAAAATAGTATAATTTGTAATGTATGTTTACACTGAAATCCAGCACCGATGATAAATATATACATAATACTGGTACTACAACTGATTCTCCAATGGGAAATCGAACTCGAATTTTGTAAGCCAAAGTGGCGATCACGAAATATAGAAATCTACTTTTATTTGTGGGCAGTTGTTTCTTAATGCAAATGTCTGTTTTGGCAATTGGACTTTCGTGTATGTGAAAACGGTTTATATCAATTACTGCCATAGACATTAAGGCAGAGACAAACTTTCTCTATGACGAAATAAATATTTTCTCATAAACACTAAGGTGGCGGAACACTTATTTGTAAGATAATCTAATACTAAATGCTCATCTCGCGATCGCACTCCGCTTATTTAGCGGCGGCAAGGCGAAATCATTTGAATAAGTTAGGGTCGCGCCTTATTTTATTACTCAACCTACTTAATAAATAATTATCAATACTTAATATGTATAATGTATTGTATGAAATTGTTAAACATTAATTGTTTATTGTCAGTACAGGTCTTGATTTAACATCTAAAGAGACGTTTGTCTATTATACCAGCTGTTTTCCTGCGATTTCGTCAGCGTGGAGTAGTTGCGAAAAAGTTTTCATACAAACTTTATTAGTTATTTGGGGGTTGTTTTTTGAGAGCCTGGATTTGGATCTTTAGCTATATGAATATCAAATTTCATTAAAAATAGTTTAGCGGTGTAGCTGTGAACGTATATACAATATTAGATTGAGTAGGGTTGTTAAAAAATGTATTCAAGGACACAAACTAGCATCGATGTTCTTGTTTTCTGTAAGAATTGTAAGGTGGTAATATGTTAAAATGTGTTATATTTACATGGAAACATTTCTCAAGGAATACAGTTCCAATCTATAGCAGTGTAAACAATTAAGGACGGGGCACATCTAAGTTAAATTTCAAACAAAAGACACAAATCAGTCGCAACCTTTAGACGTAGTTTAATGTATGCGTACATTAACACAAATACGGCGGGCACAAGTGAAGACGATACTCGATGTCGCTGCCATAAATTACGGATATTCAAATGGTTTCGATACGAATTCGGTACCGCAATTAACGCTGCGACCGGTTCTCATAATGCCGTGCTGTGTTTATCGATAGTTTTAGTGATGTGTGTGAGACGGTACTGTATTGGTTATGAACAAGAGCAAGGTTTTACTAGGTGGTAGAGTTTTGGTACTAGCCCGGATTGGTACTACACCGCTTTACCTTTTCCTACCGCTATCACGTTAGTGCTTGCCAGTGACATGTTCCAGTTCGGAGAATAAGGTAGCTGGCAAACTTACTTTTGCTTGAGGCCTTACATCCAGGCTTCAGGTTGGCAATGCACCATTACCAACTTTGGTGTCTCTAGGCGGCGTGAATTTCTTACCATCAGGAAATCCGTCTGCTTGTTTGCCTTTCAATGTCATAAAAAAAGAAAAAAAAAAACTATCTATTTTGATTTCATTTTACAACTGCGGTCTAAAATATAAGAGTCGCCTATACTTGAACTTTAGGAAATTGGTCAAATGCATAGCGGTCCTACAAGTACTCAATGTCTAAAATCGTAGTAGGGGATAATAGTCATTCATTACTACCAGTATGAAAATGATGACAATATTTTTAACTAATTGTATTCGGAGTTAATAAATTGATCCGAACTTGCATACAAAATTCAAATAACAAACTTAGTACTTTTAAGAGTATGACTTGTTTTCACCGTCCAGTTTTAGTCAAGGTGATTTTCTAATTCTAAAGCATATATGACAGGAAACACGAATACGACGCTCCCGATACAAGACAACCGTCGTTTATAGGACGTTAGGCTCTCTGTGCAAGACTAGCGGCTACCTCACCCTCTGGACTGGATTATAACATTTTTGTTAAGGTTTCAAGCGTTGCCTGGACAAGTGACCGCACAACATTCTACCGCAAGTGGTCTTGTTGGTCATTGGTAACCCATTTAACATATGCTCGCCTCTTACGAGCTGCCTGGCACGAAGGGATGTGATCTTTTTTCCGAACCCGAACCGACACGGTAATTTTTATTTTTTATGGGATAGTATTAAAGTTATGGGGAGTAGTATTAATAGTATTGTAATAATGTATTTATTTAATTTTTTTAGTCACATCAAATAAATAAATATTAGTTTGTTTTTAAAAAATATCGATTTTAATTCCCTCCACTAGTGTAAGACAAAAATATTCCTCTCTATTCGATATATGTAATGAATCTGGCGAGTACCAGAATGAGATAAGCAATTCGGCTAAACGTATCGTCCGTTTTTGTAAGTAAATTTATTGTGTAATAAAATAATACCGGTTTTATTTTATTTTGTGTCACCGCACTCATATCTTGTTCTATTCTTTATGTTACATACTCAATAAATTACGAACAACGTTTAATATTTACAAGGAAAAAAATATCATAAGTCTGTTCTTTAAAGACGATAATTGTATGGTGTGATTTTGCGCCAGATACTGTGGCACTTACCGTTTTATTTTTGGTAATTACATCACTAGTTTTTAACATTTTCGTATGTTTCACTTTATTTATTGTTATTATTGACGTGATGTTTTGGATTTATCTTTGCACAAAAAGGCTATATATTGTCTGAACGTGACTGTATCGACGGTAAATTGAAGACAAACCTGTTTGCAAGTGATTTGTGAATGAATTAAAGAGATGGTCGCGTAAATCACATTTTTTGGCATTGCAGAATAGAAAGTAATGTAACAAATTTTAGTTTTTAATAAATATTCATGACCGAAAAAAACTCAAATATTTTTTAGGCGCACGGAACATCACTCTTCTCTCTTTAGGGCAAGTGACGTACCTCCAACTAGACATAACTGCGAAAGCGAGCTGTACTAGAACTAGACTCCAACTAATTATACATTCAAATTTATTTTGTTTTGATATAATATTTTAACCACATTTAAACAAAAAAGGTAGTACCTGTTTCTACACTTGCTTGCACTTAGACAAAACATTCTGTTGGTGCATTGGTACTAGGGTTAAACTCTTTCAGACGCCATTTTAAGGGGAACGTTTTTGGCGTCTATTAGGTCTGCAGACAGCAACACGTCTGCAGAATCCCTTTACAGAATCCCGTTTTGAAATTTTGTCCCATGCATAACTATCCAAATTATCGCACGGGATAATTCCGAATATATGTAGCTCCATAGATTTGTGTGGATTCGCTGCATTCGAATTTTGTTCGATTTTTTTTATGATAATGGTAGGCAAACAAGCACACGGATTTCCTAGTGGTAAGAAATTCACGCTGCCGAGAGACACCAAAGGCAGTAAAGGTGCGTTTCCAACCTGAGGCCGAGATGTCAGGCCTCAAGCAAAAGTAAGCTTACCGGCTACCTTACCCTCCAAACAGAAATACGTCAACGGTAAACATTGGACTTTATGGCGGCAGGAATACGTAGGGTAGTGGTACCAATCCGGGCAAGTCGCTGCGAAACTTTACCACCTAGTAGGATGTCACGTTGTTAGTGATGGTAAGCCTATGCTCGCCTTTAACGAGCTGGCTGGCAGGAAATCAGAATCCCATAACTAAATTTCAAATATATGGGATATGCCTTACTGTTGGTTGACCTATCCGCTCGTTGTTCGGTGGCGAGCATTGCAAACGCCTTTCCATTATTTACCGAGGAAGCAAAAAGTGCCTGCGTAGGAGCATAAGGGAAGAAAATTTGTACACGAAGATTTTCAAACGAAAGATGAAAAAAATCTTAATTGCGTAAATCTCGATAGCACTTACAATGTGCAGCTCGCCGATTGGTGTCACAAATATATATCTTCCTGCCGATATAGCGTCAATGCTTTTCATTGCCGTTTCCCGGTTTTTTTGTATTAAATGTCAACAGGATACCTCCTGATGGTAGGGGACAACCGCGGTCTGAGATCTGTGGTGTGCTTATGGACACTATAGATGGTATAGGTGCGTCGCTATCCTGTGTTCGGGGTGTTAGGATAATTATGCAAGTGTACCGGCTACTCTACCCCCCAGACCGGGACATGACAGAGTCACTGCGGCGGCAGGATCCAGTGGTACGGTTGGTAATGACCTATGTATTTACGCTCGCCTTATTGGAGCTATCTGGCATAGAGGAAGATTGTATAATATACTGCTGAGTACCAGACAAAGGATGGATAGATCCTGTGCTGAAGGTTACCGGTAGACATGCACACGTGGCCCTAAGGTAGTGGCATTAAGATAGTGAACGGTTGCCTCGTACCATCAGAAGAGTCGCCTTGATCAATTTCTTATTAAATCAAAAATAATTCATGTTTTATACCTAATAAATGAGTAAAGCAACGAAAAGTTAATTAAAGGTAAGCGATGATTAAAAAACTCTGATACTCATTACATTGTTCTACTCGTATGTCACTACTCATTACATTCCGTGTAGTTACTTAACCAAAATCATGACAATCATCATCATCAAACAATTTTTCGAAAATACATATTTTGTAAAATATGTTAATGGTTAATTATTATTACTACAGATTGAATAAGGAGTAAGTATTAAAATATATATGTTTATTGATCTCCCATTATGCAAATACTCTGGTTGATGACTTTTTTAATTTATTTAAATTATGCAAAATAAGTCTTAATTAGTTTAACACCCATGTGTCTAAATTAGTTTGACTTAAATGTATTAAAAGTGATCTATTGGCGGCTACAGGTGATGAGAAATTCATAGCATCCGGACGTCGGTTTGCTTGTTTGTCAAACAATCATATTGAAAGTCTCCATACATTTTATATATTCCTGGTAAAATAAAATTTACTGTGCAGTTGTTTTTTTAAATAAATAAATAATCCAGGACAAATGACACAAGTACAATATGGGTCATATTAAAAGTATTTTTAGTAAAAGTATTTTTAGTTGTTTCTGTTAATTGAAACACCCACAAGGTTTAAAACGTTTTACTTATTTTTAATTTCCGACCGTCAAATAAGTTTTGCTACAGTTACAAAGAAAAACCAGGACTTTTCTTTCTTTTCTTTTTTTCATTTCAATATTAAGTTTTCATCTATTTTTTATGTAAATCTAATAATAAAATAAATTCTAATAACGTTTATCAACTAAATCACAACTAAGCAATAGTTTATTATAAAATACAAAGAACAAATTTAATTGGCTTTCTGGTGATTATGGTCACTTCCTTTTGAAGTGCGCGTAGTTTGATATGTAGTTTATTAATATATTATTATAAAAAATTTAAATGATTAGTTTAAGTTATCAGTACCCTTTCAGCTAATTTTATATGTTGCTTTTCTAGCGTGGATGCTCCGTATATCAGGTCACATGCTTACTGATCAATCTGGAACCAAGTAATTGTAAGAAATGTTCATCTCCTTGGCAGTTTCATAGTTAATGTTCTTGAATAATGGTGACGGCTTCCCATGAATGGAAGGTAAACGTTTTTGTAATTTATAAACATCCTCACAAACTTTCGCGTTGATAATATTAATGAGATGATATTAGTAGTGCGAACTAATAGCGTACATATAATCATTAATCATAATTTATTAGTGATGAGCTTCGTCTTTCACCAGTGATGGGTTTCGATGATCTGTTATGAACTCTTTTTTATTACATAGTAGGTTTTTATATGATGGTAGATAACACGCATTTTCTATGGATACTGAAGATGCTTTAGTGGTATGTTGCTAAGCTAAGTTTGGAGTTTTATGCTTCTTGCGTAAAACGAGTTTTGCCTTACCTATTTCTGGTTCGATAGTAACAGTGACATGTTTCGATTTGGAGTAAAAGGTGGCCGGTAGACTTGCACAATGGGCTTCTCATCCTGGCCTCAGCACCGACACGCATCTACAATCGCTCGCTATTTCGCTCTGTCAAAAAACTGGTAATCCAATCGCATAATTTTCCGGGAAGTCCGGAGGAAGGAAGCTTTGACAGAAGTGCCTTGTACAACACCCGATCAAGATACTTTGCTTTCTTCAACTTAAAAGCCAACGTTTCCTCCTTGCCCTCCATTGCTTTCGTCCAACTGTCAGTTTAGTAAACTACAAATAAATAATAATAATAAATATTCCTGGACAAGTTACACAAATTGAATCTAACTCCAAAGTAAGCAAATTATATGCTTGTATAATGGGTGTTAGTCAACGAAATACTTAAATAGATTCAAGAATAAATTTAAAAAACACTCAGACCCGGAAATGCAGACATTTAAATGTTTGTCACACAAATGCCTGCCCCCGTCGGGAATCGAACCCGCGCCTCGCGGTTGGTCAGTGTAGTTAGGCGTGTATGCTAGCCACTCGACCAACGAGGCGGTCAAATTACTAAACTAGAAGATCACCAGCTGAACGACTGCACCGAAAACCGTACTGACGATCACTTATCAGTAGGTGCTCTCAGGTACGATAAGAGGTGGCAGTCAATTGTGGTTTTCATTTTGGAGAACAAGGAAACTTAAACTTAATATGCGAGTATTCAACAAATAAATGAACAAGAAAAAGCTTTTTGTCGGCTTTAAGATGTGTCGATCTCATCTGCCGCTGGAGGTTACTGGGTTATTCAAATAGAGCACTCAGTTAGAACCAGGAAATAGAGAAGGCAGATATAAGTCTGGTTTGATACAGTCGCTGTATCTATTCTTGCCGCTATAACTTTAATGCTCGCCTTTGTTGTGTTTCGTGTTAGAGTGTAGAGCAGCCGATTAGCTTGCATACGAGGTCTGAGGTGACGGTGGTTTCGCTTCTTAGCTTTCTTATAAACAACGTAAAAGATATACTTCTTGTTACATACTAGCGGCCCGCCCCGGCTTTGCACGGTTATAAAATATACATATAAACCTTCCTCTTCAATAATTTTATCTATTAAAAAACCGCATCAAAATCCGTTGCGTAGTTTTAAAGATGTAAGCAGACAAAAGGACATAGGAACAGAGAAAGCGACTTTGTTTTATACTATATGGTGAAGTCGCTTAAAATTAATCATAAAAGCAAAAACGTTTGATATAAGTAAAAATTTATTGTAAGGTTCATATCCATACAAACATTATCGAACACGCTAACAACAACATACATATAGCACCATACATTAACATACGAAATACTCGAGAAAAGGTAATTACGTAAGTCTTGATTAAAGTATATCCAGTATCCGTAATATTATCTTCAACGATTTGAAGCTCTGCCATCTCAAATACCACACCTACGTCTTTTGACTATAAAATATTTTTATGTCATAGCGGAAACATATATTTGGTAATATGTGAATCAGTATTAGTCTAAGATCCGAATTAAAAACGTCTTTCGACAGTCTATTTTTTGAATAAAAATGTTATCCATAAATTGAAATAGATAGCGAGGATTTTCTTAAAAATTTTAAAAAAGCCACGAGTAATATATTTTTTATGTAATTGGAAGGCAAACAAGCAGACGGATTTCCTGATGAAAAAAAATTCACGCCGCCTAGGAACATCAAAGGTGGTAATGGTGCGTTACCAACCAGAGGCCAGGATGTTAGGCCTCGAGCAAAAGTAACTTTACCGGCTACCTTACCATCCAAACCGAAATACGTCATGACGTTATGGCAGCAGGAATAGGTAAAGCGGTGGTACCAATGCGGGTGAGTCGCTGCGAAATTCGAACACCTTGTCAAATGTCACGGCGTTAGTGACGGTAAGCCTATGCTCGCCTTTTACGAGCTGCCTGGCAGAAAGACAAATGGTCTACTCTGCAAAGGAGCCCGGTCCAACACGGGGAAAATTATTATTTTAATTAAAATATATACATTTAATCCACACTTTTTTATATACATTTAACGATTCTATAACTAATTGCATCGTTAGTTTAACGAGCTATAAGTCTTCGTACCTACTTTTTAATGTTTTATTCAAACAATGGATCTTCTATTTTTTCCAAGTATAACGATTAGGTTTTTGCCGTTATTGCCGTATGGCGTTTGGTATTGGTCGGTATGAAAAGAAAGTCGTTCTAGTAATTTAAATATTTAATAAACTAATTTTAGACAAAAATAAATTAATTAATTACAAACAGTGTTATTAAGTGCAGAATCGGATTTTTATTTTAGTTTAGTTTTATATGTTGAAATTAGGGTCAAATGACGGTTTATAAAAGTTTGTTTAAGCGGTACTTCTATAGTGAACTCACTATAAATCTTGATACAAAATATTTTAAACTGGAAAAAGAGTGGAGTTAGAAAATGTTTGCCGTGTTCGTGTCTGTCTGTGGAATTACAAAATTTGATCGGATGGTCCGATTCCCAAGTAAATATTTTCGGAACTGACGTAATCGAGTTGGTTCTTATATTTTACATATAAATTTTGTAGGGGCTTACTAAAAGTTTTTAATATTAAGATTATTCATTATACCAACAGATATGTGAAGATCATCTCTAATTCGGGTCTTGTACTATGTTTGGTAATAGGTATACGAATCAGTAATGGAGTATTCGCCTTTGAACTGATGCTCTGTGAATGTAACATCACCGTTACATAACTTGTATGATTTCTAATAGTGTCTCTTAATTAATATTGGAGCTATTACAGATATTATCATTTTCTCTTTTTTATATTAATATAGCAAGTGACGTTACCCATCGCCCTCGATTTAATCGTGTCTGGTGAGATGAAATATTAATTTGCGTTTATACATTTAAAAGATAAATAAACTTTTAGTTGTAGACTGTTGTGTAACAGCTGCCCCAGTAGTTATCACCGTCTTACCTATTCTTGCCACCATAACGTCAATGATCATAACTGTCATATTCTATGCCAGAATTTAGGTAGACGCTGAATTTAAAAAAAAATAACTTCGCACCCGTATTCTTGAAGATGAAGGTAGAGGTACATTCACAAAGCACCCACGACTAGTCGAAGCTAGACATAGTGGAGTAACAATGAGATAGGTCAAACAAGCCTTTCATCAACTGGCCACATATTGTTTCGGTTTCATTAAAAAGCATATAAAAAGTATCTTCACGCCCATATCCCCGAAGAGGTAGGCAGAGGTACAACCAAGGCACCCACGACTAGCCGAAGATACTAAGTCCCACAATGTGATAGGTGGCAAGCCTATCGCCAACCGGGCAAAACATTTTTTTTATTAGAAAATTGGAAAAATCCAATTTTCTTTTTGTTGGCAGACTCGGGATTCGAACCCGGGACCTCATGCAGTCAAGTCCAACACCCGGACGGCTAGACCACAGAGGCGATTAAACATATAATTTTTAAATATGTAGCACATATTTTTTTTATATAAGGTAATAGGCAAAAGCGTCTTGTTTAAATTACTTCACTGCCTATCCTATCCTCAATGTATTTAAAAAATTGGCTATGTCCACACCAGTGCGTTCTCAATTGGGCTTCTATCTTCATTGTACATGTCAGTTCATCTGACTTCAAGTGCTATTTTCTAAGACGCATGCGACTTATCATCTGCATCTAAGCGACGGTCTTCAATGTATTGAATATACACTATATATATTGAACATACTAAACAATTTGTTATTTAAAACTAATACATGAATGTCTCAAGCTATTTTTCAAATCATTGTTTTTTGATTTGTGTTATATTTTGTTTGCTAAGCCCATAATAAAGGTTCGATAATTTAATTTAACTTCTAAGAAATAAACACACCGACGTGCACCAGCGCCATGTGTTTCTTCTAGGGTACTAATATTTCTGAAACAAGTATTCTGCAAGTATTTTAGTAATGTTCTACGGTCTGTGCATGCCCCGTACTCATACGCCATGTTTGCTCAGGCGTTTATGTGTTGTTGTTGTAAAGATGCAAGATGAACGGGAAACTGCACCGGCGTAGACATACCCTTTAACGAAGTCTGACACCTATGCTAGCTAGGTTGGAAAAGACAGTGATATCTCACCGACAACAACTCATCCCCAATCTAGCACCTAAGTTATGCTTGTACTTGTGTAATATTATTCATGGAATGTCACATATAGAGAGGTTAAAAACATTGAAGCTCAATTTTATGGAGGCAGCTGTAAAATGTATAGTTGTGAAATGGTGGAATGCGGCCAGAGTACTCGGAGCATTTCATTGGTCGTGTAAAGTTGGTGCAATTGTAACGTGACCATTTTATTTTCGGCTCAAAATGGGACATCTCTTTTTGTCATACACGGCAGCTCGTAATAGGCGAGCATAGGCTTACCATCACTAACACCGTGACATCCAATTAGGTGGTCGAGATTGGCAGCGACTCACCCGAATTGGTACCACCGCCTTACCTATTCCTGCTGCCATAACGTCATGACGTGTTCCGTTTCGGAGGGTAAGGTAGCCGGTAAACTTGCTTTTGCTCGAGGCCTAACATCCCGACCTCAGGTTGGCAACGCACCATTACCACCTTTGTGTCTGTAGGCGGCGTGAATTTCTCACCATCAGGAAATCCGTCTGCTTGTTTGCCTTCTTATAAAATAAAAAAAAGCTGCTTCCAAAAACCGTATATTGTATCCAAAGATCTGTAGGTAAATCGGGAGACAGATCCGTTACACGAGATGGTTTCGTTAAAAGCGGGACGTCTGGTCACATTATGCAATTGACACATAATCCAGGGAAATCGTAAATTTCTTTTCTCTTTGTAGATAATATTTAAACGATTGTTTCTTTATCGCACATATATGAAAATTGATTTGTGCCTTCCAAGTCAGAACACGACTCATGAGAAAGTTCATATAAAAAAAAGTTCGTAGTTAGGGCAGGCCAACATCAGTCGGCTCACCTAGCTAGCACACCTAGCTACCCACGGAACGTGTAGGTACTTTTAAACTTGGCGCGGGCGAAGTTGTGGCTAATGTTCTATTATATATGAAGGTTTCCCCCGTGTTATTTCGGGCTCCTTTACAGAATAGACCATCTACCTTCTTGCCAGGCAGCCCGTAAAGGTCGAGCATAGGCTTGCTGTCACTAACACCTAGTTAGATGTCACATCTGACTAGGTGTTAGTGTAGGTTGGTAGCAGGTAGAGTTAGATAGAGTTTGGCAGCGATTCGCCCGGATTGGTACCAACGCCTTATCTATTCCTGCCGTCATAATATCAACGCTTGCCGTCGACGTGTTCCGGTTCGGGGGATGAGGTAGCAGTAAACTTACTTTTGCTTTAGCACCTAATATACCGGCCCCAGGTTGGCAACGCATCATTAGCACCTTGGTTTCTCTAGGAGCCGTGAATTTCTTACCGTCAGGAAATCCTTGCTTTTCTTCCAACATTATAAAAAATATATAAACTCAAAGAATTGAATGTTATTAATCAAAGGTAGGCCTACGTTTTGAACATTCGTGGGTTTGTCATAAATGTATCATGCTAACGTCATCACTTATGGCAATTATAATTTATTAACGTTTAACAAAACCAATAGACATGATTCAATGTTTGAATCCCTTATGGCTATAATTGCCAACAATACTGTTCTGGACATACGCCATTGTCGCCTACGCCATTTTATCAATAAAGTTTCAAACGGTGCTGAGGATGGAAGGTGTGCAATAACTAACTGTTACTCAAACGCTTGTTATTTGGCCACCTCATTGGTCGATTGGTTAGCGTACACGCCTACCGCCACTAACAAACCGTGAGAGTCGGGTTCGATTCGAGACAGAGGCAGACGTTTGCGCGATGAAAATCTATATGTTTCTAGGTCTAGGTGTTCATTAAATTCTTTAAATTATTATTTCCTGTATTTATTTATAATCTAGTATTTAAGTATTTATATGTATTTTTATAGTTGATACACCCATGATGTATGCATACCATTTGCTAGCTTTGGTGTTGATAAATTTGTACAATTTATTCAAGCATGTTAACATTTATGTTGTTTTGTTGTTTTTGGAGTTTACTCCTTAAGAAACGATTTGAGTTATAAGGCCCGGTACGGAAATTTTATGAGGAGTAAAATCAAGTGTAACACGAAAAGTTGAGGCGTTACGTAGAAAGAGACAAACATATGTAAGTCGTACCGCTTCAGTCCTTCAGTATTTTTTTCTCCTTCAGGACTGACGGTCTCGCCCGAACAAAAGTCGAGTCGCCCCGAGCGGGTCGTCATTTGGCTCCGCCACAGTCGAGTTACGTATGACTTTGACATTAGTCGAATAATTTAAAACGCAGTCGACTTGTTCGAATGATTACAGATATATGTTTGTTTCTCTTATCATCTTAGCAGATGCGTTCGTTTACCCTTTTTTTTCTATTCGATATATATCATAATTATCGTTCGTAAGGAGTAAACTCCAATCGTACGTCGTAGCTAACACACACATACTTTTTTTGTTGCTATTTGTTATAATTGAAATAGTTCTTCTAAAATAGGTGCTTAAATTTTATAAGACCGTGTTCAATACAACTAATAAAAGATATCTACACTAAAAATTGTCCTTAAATGACTTTTGGTTTTCAATATTACAGTACGTTTTATTATTTGATTTACTTCAGACAGGATTAAGTAAAAGTCTTCCAGTAAAAAACCTAATGCTGTTGCTGAGTCATTCACGGGTTTTACTGAATAGAATGGAAAAAATAATCCATATTAAGTTAATCAAATAAGAAAATGTAAAATAATATCAAAAACACACATTATTTAATTGACTATTTTTTTGTGGATATCATTTGTTTACCTACTCAACATCCACACTAATATTATAAATGCGAAAGTAACTCTGCCTTTCTGTCTGTCTGTCTGTTACCTTTTCACGCCTAAACCACCCAGCCGATTTTGCTGAAATTTGGTATGTAGATAGATTGCATTCATGAGAAGGATATAGGCATATTATTTTTTGGAAATTCAACCCCTAAAAGGGTTAAAAGGGGTGGCAAAGTTTGTATGAGAAAAATATTTTTTTTTGCACATTTTTGCATGAAATTTTGAATTAATGCTTTTTAGTTCAAATGATGAAATACGTATTTCAGGGTTTTTCAAAATTCACCCCCATTGGGGGTTAAAGGGGGTAGCTAAGTTTGTATAGGAAACTTATTCTATTGAAATATTTTGCGTGACACTGAAATAATGCTCTGCAATACAAGTTATGAGATACATATATAAACGTTTTTTGAAAATCAACCTCTATGAGGGTTAACGGGAGTGGCACAATTTGCGTAGGAAAAATATTTAACAGTAATTTTTACCGTAAGTCCATAACAATGAACCAGATAGAATAGTATATAATAGACCCTGAGGAACAATTTGGGCTTCTTTTTATTGCAAAAAAATAGGGGAGAATGGGTAAAAAGAGGGGATAAATGTTCATATGGAAATTCATTATTTTTAAAGCTGTAACAGTGAAACTTTGTATTTAGACACTTTATGATAAACGAAAGATAATAGGCTACTTTTTATCTCTAAAAATGAGGGAGAATGGGTAAAAAGAGGTAATGAATGTTCGTATGGAAAATCGTCATTTTTGAAAATATAACAGTGAAACTTTGTATTTAGACACTTAACGAGGAACGAAAGAACTTAGGCTACTTTTATAGCGATAATTTAATCAAAAGTATACTTATCAACCTTATTATATAAGATACTACATCATCGCTAAATGTGTTTAGTATAGCTAAATTAATTTTTCAGATTTTTCTCTTAATAAAATGAACCGAAACTCGTCTTTTATGACTAAGTTGGTATGAAAGCAGTTCGCCTATATTTTTTTGTAAGAGCTCGGAACCAAAGTCTATACTATCTATACTAATATTAAAAAGCTGAAGAGTTTGCTTGTTTGTTTGCTTGAACTTGCAGTGTTAGAAAGTTCATTTATTGAAGATATAGCCTTCTTGGCTATGGCTATTATACATTATCACGCTAAGATCAATAGGAGCGTAGCACCAATGATAAATGTTTGAAAATCGAGGGATTTTTTCCTATTGAGAGCGTGTGCTGCGTTAACGGTGAAAGTTTCGTATAAATCATCTATGAAAGAATTGTTCCCATTTAAAAGTCCTAAAAAAATCCGCGACAGCACATTTCTATCTTTTAAGGTTAGCCTCTGTGGTCTAGTGGTTCAGTTGTTGGACTTGACTGCATGAGGCCCCGGGTTCGAATCCCGGGTCGGGCAACAAAAAGAAAATTGGGTTTTTCCAATTCTCTAATAAAAAAAAATGCTCGGGATAGGATATGTGCCCGGTTGGCGTTAGGCTTGCCACCTATCACATTGTGGGACTTAGTATCTTCGGCTAGTCGTGGGTGCCCTGGTTGTGCCTCTGCCTACTTCTTCCGGGATATGGGCGTGAAGATACGTAAGGTTAGCTCACTATAACCTTTTTTTTATGCTAACCAAATTTGTTTCAAAATAATGCATGATTTGCGAAGGTTATTTTATAAACAAGATGTTAATCCCTATCCAAAAAAATACGTTATTCATCACAAGTATTTAATTTAAAACAAAATTGCATTTCACATCACTCGATTTGAATGAATATCTTAGGAGATATCGCAGTTTTAAAATAACACTATCAAATAGAATATAATCACTACGTTAACACTATAAGTTTAAAGACACAGACGCGTGGTATGCGCGTGGTTGACTCCTTATGGAACGGTTGTGCTCAGTGCACAACTTTCTAAATTTATTCTTTCCAGAACATCATCGTGTAATACTTTTTAGATTATATTTAAATAAAAATAGATTAAAGTTTGAAGAAGGACGTAGGCCGTTAATCATCTTAAAACTGCTTAAAAAAACGGGTAGCGTTTGAGAGTTAAATAATAAATAAATAGACTACGCAGGCGAAGCCGCGGGTAGCATTTAATTGCTTATAAATTTGAACATCTATTTTAATTGACCTAATATATTTAGAATATCACTGAATGTGCTATTGTCCATGCGAAAAGCATGCGAATTAAATATTTCCTGTAAGTCTTAGCATTTTTATTAAAACAATAATATAGTTATTGATGTAGTGTGTTTTTACATGTGATAAGAGCGTTATTAAAAGTGTGGTTGAATAAATATAAAATTTTGTATCACGGTAATTAGTAGACGCTCTTCTTCATAAGATGACATATTTTATAGCATGTGTCTTAATATTTGTATACGATTCTTTTGTAAGTGTATTTGTCATCTAACTACAACTAATTGGTTCAACCGATTTGGTTCAAATGTGTATGTGTGGTTTGACCATATTTGGACCGGGTATGTGAAGTTGCTGCAAATATATATGTCACCAAGTTAAAGTGGAATAAATTTGATGCGACAGACGCGGACGTTGTCCTGTCCCAAGAATATTAAATCATCATCCAGCCAGTCGTAATCACGCCTCAATCACGTCCTCCACAAGGTGACATTGGTGGAAACTTTGAAACATATAAAGATTTGGATTAAACCTACGTTCCACACGGATGCAAACCAATGTTTTAATCCATGTAGAACCCCCATAAGAAGTTTTCGAATGGCAGTAACTGACACACTAAAAAAAGAATTAGCAAAATTTATCCATTTGTTGCAATGCAATGCAATGATCAAGAAATATAGGGATCATTTTCTATATATAAAACTAGCTGTTACTCCGGCTTACTTCCAACTCAATAAATTGAGATGCACACTATCCAGTATTTCAAGCTGAATCAAACGGCACACAATGAGCAAATTTGATTAAAATCGGTTAAGTAGTTTAGGATTCCATCACGGAAAAACAACGTCACTCGTATTTTTTTCGTATTATAATGTGTACACTTTGTGACACAGAAAAAACATAATAACCTAAATGTTTTTAAACAAGTACGTTTGCTCCATTAATTGTATCGATATCAATTATTGTAATCAATATGTAATAAATAAAATAATCGTCCTTTACATGTATTTTACGTGATGTAATTTATAATCTTCGTTAACGAATGCAACATATGATCTCCGCGGAGAGGTCCACGCGTCCTTAAACTTTTCGACAAAGACGATCTCTATTTACCAAAACTTTATTATTTTATTACGAATACTTACTAAACAAGCTTGATATTGCAAAATCGCCTTTATCGCTCTATGAATAGAATATACAAGTTCATTACCGGTCGGCTGTCTAGTTTTTATTTATTGCATTGCGTGGATACACGTTCTCAAACGTTATAAAATAATTCGTATATCGAAATGCCGAATGGTTTTAATAGAAATCACTGACATTGTTTATGTTAGTACCGTCTTCCGTGCGCTTGTCAAACTTTGGGATTTATTTGTTAGGAAATATTTTTGTTGTACTCGTTCAACGTTTTATGCGTCGCACAAAATGTTTATGTATCAATTCAGCATCAAGAAATTACATTGAAAAAAAAAATGGGATTACGTAATTAAAATTACAAAAAGAAATAGTAACATTACCAGGGACATACCGATAACCCATGTAAAGGGATAGATTCGACAATAATAGACTTATCGAACCTGTATTGTTGACATACGTTATCTATATATGTATACTAGCTGTTACCCGCGGCTTCGCTCGCGAAAAATTTAGATGTAAGCTATCCTATCTTTCAAGTTAGACCAAACTGCACACGGTGTGTAAATTTGATTAAAATCGGTTAAGTGGTTTAGGAGTCCATTGAGGACAAACATTGTGACACGAGATTTATATATATTAAAATGAAAATTGATCCCTATTTCGCGTGGTGATCGCGTCACGCCTGAAAGACTAGTTCAACTTTGCTATTTTTTTGTATTATTTATTGTCAGGAGAAGGTTATTATTAAGAGACAACAGGGAAAAATTGGAAAAACAACACTTTGTTCTTTCCACACAGACTTAGTGTGTAATGTGAAGCGACACGAAGTTCAACGGGTTGGCTAGGTTATCATTAATATAACAAATAAGAATGGACATAAAACAGAATGTATTTAAAACTAACAATAAAACAAAAAAGCTAAGTATGTGATAAGAGCAAAGCAAAATTTACGTATTTCTTTATGAAAGCTACAGGACTGTAAGAATGTAAATAGTAAGATTACGCAAGTAAATGTTGATCAGGTGAGAAGTAAACCGGTTTATCGGACACAAGGACAAGAATAGGCCTTTTACATAGTAAGTGCAAAAGTCGTTAAATTTTACGTTGTTACAGTGATGCACAGCTAAAAATGCAAGCAAGATGCAAGAAATAAGATATCAAAAATTCATTAGTTATTTTCCAGTTTTCATATCCATGTGTGTTTGATGAAGGCCTGACTTTGAATTACAGGTATGCAAAAAAAAAATGTTAGATATTCACTACTGCGAATGCTGGTCTCTGCGTGTCTTTGCTATACATAAACTTTTTTTTTATGTTTCATAATTTTTTGGTACAGACTTGTATGTTCTAAATTGTAAAAGCACTTAAATATTCAAACTGCAAAAGTAATTGAAAATTGGAAAAAAGTTCACGTGAATTACACTACTTAAATATTACGTTAATCCAATGTGGATTTCAAAATTAGTATCTCCCATCTCTTTAAACATATGACGTAATTAATAATTGAAAACTACTATCAAGATAATAATTTCGCAAATTGTGTCTAGGCCTGAATTTATCTGTGACCGACTGAATGAATGAACCCATACATAGATGCTTTAAAATTAAAGTTATGTAAGCCACACGAGTAGAAGCTACGCTTGTGTAGGCGTGCTACGTGTTGGCCCACTTTCGAGACATTACCGCGTAGCAGTTTGAGAAACACTATCAAATCCAAGTCTCTCGTGTTTTATGGCGTATTATGCTATAATAATATTTTTTACTTAGCACATTTGTTTATATCCGTGTTGTTTGTGTGTGTTTCTTACATGTGTGTAATATGCGCAGACGCAGCTTTTGGAATAAAAATGTCGTTGTTACAAGCTACGTAGGATCTAATAGCGAATGAGGTTTTATGTTCGTTCGAAGTATTGCGCGGTGGGCATTTAATTTTTTGGACTCTTTGTTAATGGAATTGGATTTGGTGGATTGGGTTTGTTTTTTCAATATGGCGGCAGTGGTTTACGGCGACGGTCAATTAGCGATGGAGCCGGCAATCGGTTTACCGTTCAACTTTTTTTATTCATGATTTACGCGTCTGTATTTTAGTTCAAATTTTAATAGTCGTTTATTCTGTAGCCAATTAAATGCTTATTAAATTGGTGTGATTTGACAATATATTTTCGCTCTGTTTGAAACATTTAATGCATAAAGATAGGAAGAAGATACAAATTTAGACTTCGGTTACGTTATTTATATAAAAAAGTTCAAATGAAAAAAAGTAATAATAGCCATAGTTGGTACAGGACAACGTCCGTCAGGAAAAAAAATGTTTGCTTTTTCCCTCCTGTGGATATAAGCCACAAACTTCGGCTGCTTACTGAGCAGTAGAGCTGTAGATATGTAATGTTTTATTATAATCGATGGCCCGTAATATAGGGTTCACACACAAATGTAATATATTCTTCCCGGCAGTCTCGTTGCTCGCTTACTTGTTCAATTAACTTTAGATAAAAGATTTAGATGACAGCTTCGTAATAGTCATGGTATCAAAACATGTAGTTGCATCTCTATATAGCTGGAGAGCTGGCAACGATATTCATTCCTTATTAGATATATAAATATTAATTAATGTTAAAGATGCTGGCGTTTCTATCTATTTTTTTAAACTGCTATGAATTTTAATATCATTTTTTCACCGATGTATGTTATTACCCGCGATTAATGTTATCACGCTAATGTAGTAACACGTATGACGTAAGGTTACTATTCACGAGTTTTCAGGGCAGGTAACAATTGAGTCGATTAAAATCAAATCCGGCAATCTGTATATGGATTCCATATACAGATTGCAGGTTTTGATTTCAATCGACATAATTATTACTAATCGGTATGTAATCGGTCACATTTATAGACGTCAATTATCTTTTAATCAGTCACTAAGCAGACATTTTCATACAAAATTATGACTTAATATTAAATTAAATTTAAATTGACCATAATTATAATGAGGCACTACTGCTGCACATATGGTAAACCCAATTACTCTACTGTTGTATGTAGTTTAATTACAGTTGTCAATGTGAAGGCGTATATTATTTACTATCAATGTCGTGTTCCCGATTAGAGGGTAAAGTATATGGTAAACTGACTTATGCAAAGGGATTTACATCCTAACCTCAGTTTGATAACGTAAAATTTACAACAAATCCATATTTTATTAACCACCAGGAGATTTGATTGCTTGTTTGCCTTCCAATAATATGAAAAAAATACTAAAGGTAAAAAAAACGAGAACTCCCGACTACAAAACCTCCTTGCAATGTAGCTAAAAATCATCATGCCAGCTTATAAACAAAAAAAAATACATCTAAATTGGTCCTATCGGTCAGTCGGTCATGATTCTACAGTTAAACACACACACACACACACACACACACACACACACACATACACACACACACACACGTACACAAACTCGCGCGAGCGCATCCATTCCCATTTTCTAACCATCAGGAGATCCGCATACTCGTTTGCCTTCTAGCGCCCTAAACAGATTTCAACTTTAGTTCAAAATAAATTTGCTCCTAGCTCGTCGTCTATAGCCAAGATATCAATTAAAAACGTTTGTGTAGCGTCTCCTTAGTACGTCGGTATATATTAAGGTATGTTACTGGCGGACCACACGCGACGATCCAACTACTACCTATAACTTAAAATTAGAGCCTCATTAATTCATTTACCCCGCTTTCTTGATCATTAGCGCCGTGTTTTCTTGTTGTTTTGATATTTCGAGATGATATTTACCGATTGTGGACATACTTTTATTATTACCTATACATTACACTTTCGAAATTAATTAATATAATTATAAAATACAATTCAATGAATTGTTATGTCTTTCGAAATGACGTTCAGTTATGTCAATATGATTAAGAATATTGAACCGATGATGATGAAGATAAGCTTAGTTCCAGCAGTAAAAATACAGTAGTGGCGATTTTGTATTGAGCTAGTTTGCTTATTCATGTAATCTATTTTCAAGGTATTTTTATTTAATTTTGGCGTAGGCGTTAGCATCTGACATAGTCGAATATAAGTTTGCTTCAAGTTAACCGGTTTAGCTAAATCAGGCTTATACAAAATTACTCTTAAGTCGTCATAAAGAGTCATGTCAGTGTCTTGAGCAAAGCGAAGTCCTCCTCACTCGAGTTCATTTAGTGCAATTTGACGACGACAACTAAACACACGATATACTAATTTCTATAAGAAATACTTCACTTGTGCACTTTAAATTGACGAAATTGTACAAAAATGCCATCACAATTAACTTACCTTACTCAACATTTACAATTTTAGAGCTGTAAAACTGCAAAAAAACCGACTTAGATTTCAATAAGTCCTCTAGGTATAAAAAATAAGTATTTTCTACGCTTTCCTTGGATTCCATTATCAGATCCAGACTTGGTGACAATAGGGCTAAATTAGAGGTGCACTCTCAAAAACACATTTTTTAAAAATCGGTTCATCAATTAACATACTTAAAAAAATATGGAAGTCGAACATATAACCTATTTTGAGTCGGTTAAACATTTTATATCAAAAATGCGACCGTCGTTTGTTACGATGGCGTCAAAAATCTATTTCAAACAGAAATGATTCTACTTTGGTTAAAGAGTATGTATCCTCACGCCCATATCCCGGAACTGGTAGGCAGAGGCACAACCAGGGCACCTACGAAATGCCAAAGACACCAAGTCCTACAACAAGTGTGTAACAAGCTTATCGCCAACTGTGTACTTATCCTATCTTGAGCAATTTTATTTTTATTAGAGAATTTTAAGTACGCATATTTTCTATTTTTGGAGGATCGAACCCGGAACTTAAAGAAGTCAAGTCCGACGCCGGACTGCTAAACCACAGAGGCGATCACGATTATAACTAGAGAATATAGATATAGATTAATTCGTTTTATGGGTAGGTATCACTATGGAATAATTTTATTCCATAAAAGATAAAAAGTTTCGCTGATGTCCCTGTCAAAGCCATTTGATATTAAGTCGAAATAAAGCTATACGGTTCATAATCCACCATGAAAGACATAAAAACAAGCGGCCTATCTACTAACTAGTAACTACTGCCAACTTTCACTATTAAAACAACGCTATTATGTGAAATTCAAAACATTAACGACGTCTTTAAACCTGGCCTAAACGTATTAAAAAGTTCTCTTAACAGTTTAGGGACAATAAAATAAGTACGTTTGTGTTCTAAAACTGAAAACATTTTTACCTTTTCCCATATATTATAACTATTAGATTTATTGGTACTTTACTGCTCCTTACGAAAACTTTTATGAAACGTTTTTATGAGTCTAATTTTATTGATAGTAAATGTACGTCTAGTTAGTTTAATTAGTTGCCTGGATTAACTGTTCTATGATCCTGATCATAAGTTACGGTCACGAGGAGTTGATAGGGAATTGGTTTTATTTAGTGGTTCTGTATGGTTTGTTTGTTTTTGTGATACTTTGTTTCATGTCATTGAGAGTTGGAACCAACTTATGTCTAAAATTGACAATCTTTTGTCTGAAATTTCGTTTTGGGTCCTGCAAAATCTGGTGCAATTTAACCCTAGTAAGACACAGGCTTGCGCGTTTTCTGCTAAAAAGATTCCCTTCGTTGCATCTCCTCGATTTGAGAGCGTTTCCCTAACTGCTACAGCCTGAATTGGTATACTCGGCGTTGACATTTCGAATGATGTTCAATTTGATGTCTTCTGGAGGAGAAGGCTAAAATAGCCTCTAAAAAACTTGGTGTGCTCAGTAAAGCGAGACAGTGTTTCAAGCTGACCAATCTGAATGGAGTACTGTTCTCAACTCTGGGCAGGGGCTCCACAGTACCAGCTCCTTTCGTTTGACCGCATTCAACGTACAGATATTCGAATTGTCAATGACCGGGCAATTACCAATCGGCTTGATTTCTTGGCGCTGTGTAGAGATCTCCCTCAATGTTTTCTACCGCATCTATCATGGGGAATGTTATGAGGAGTTGTTTGGTTTAACTCCAGCCGCTGATTTCCACCTTCGAACTTCGCGACAGAGTTTAAAGTATCATGCCCATCATCTTGATGCGTGGCGATCTACAACTGTGCAATTCTGAAAACATTTTTTACCTTGCACAACACCTTTGTGGAATCAGTTATCGAGGGCGGTATTCAAAAACAACTATGACTTAGGGACCTTCAAAAAAAGAGCGTACTCATTCCTTAAAGATCGGCAACGCATCTGTGATACTCTTGGTGTTGCGGATGTCCGTGGGCGGCGGTGATCACTTCCTATCAGGTGACCCGCTTGCTCGTTTGCTTCCTTTTATATAAAAAAACTTTGTTTGTCAAGAGATTGAGTTGTGTTTTTTATGTGTACTAATATACCATAAAATATTATATTATCTTTTAAACAATAGAGTAGTGCTATTTTTAAATTTATGTTTTATTTTATATTTTTCACAGTGAATGTGTTGGTATGCTTAAATATCTTTACAATAGCTTCTTAACATAAAAATTCCGCAACTAAATAGATTCCATTTTATTTCAAAATAACATTAAAACTAAAAATTGTTAATAAACAAAACAACATCTGCAACAACACAAAACCTGCAATGTGGCTAAGAGCTATTTCGATCAAGTCGGTTTTTAAACAAAAAAACACATCGAAACCATTCCATCCGTTCAAACATTTTGACGATGCCACAGACACGCACATACACACACACACACACACACACACACACACACACACACACAC
>NJDC01058183.1:284715-295270 GCA_002245475.1 Calephelis virginiensis | reverse complement strand
CCTCCCCATAGATTTCCAAAGCGACCGGATCTTCCGTAATCTGCATCCATCGGCTCCCTGCAACCCTCCTCTACGTTTAGTTTAATATTAATTATTACTTGTACAATGTATTTATACTCGCATGACATTATATAAGTCATAGAAAAAATAGGCCATGAAATTAAAATATTCGAGTTTAATTTAAAATTGTGGAAAAGAACCTAAATCTTTATATTTTTTTATGAATAAGTAAAAAAATGTGGCAAGAAATATATAATGTGTTGGATATCGCACAACCGCAATAAAGCGACAAATAGTGGTGTGAAAGCTCCATCAGCTTTATCACAAATATGCTTATTAAGATTAGACCAATTTCGGTCACAATTATTGAGCTACAGCAGACCAAATTTTGAATTGAAAAAAATCTTGTCTAGACTTGAGTGAGAATAGATTTACAGTAATTTTATTCAAAAGGAAAAACAAGGTTCTAGGTTGGTAAAGTTTGTTGGTTTTTGAATGGTATAGATCTGTTGTTTAAGCAACCTTTTCTTATCACCTTAACGCTTAACTGTCTGCTAGCTGTCATCAAATTATTTTACTGACCTAACATGCGTGTTAAGATTCTAAAAAATCGTTAATTTCGTAACTTTGAATTTTTTTAACTTTTTAATTTTCCCCCTGTTTTTCCAGCGTCCTTTGCAGAATAGAAAATCTGCGTTTCTGCCAGGCAGCTCGTTAAATGCGAGCATAGGCTTATCGTCACTAACACCGTGACATCTGAGTAGGTTATAGGGTTTCGTAGTGACTCGCCTGGATTGGTACCACCGCTTTAACTATTCCTGCCGCCATAACGTCAGTGGTTGCCGTTGACTTACCCGGTCCGGAGGGTAAGGTAGCTGGGAAACTTACTTTTGCTCCTGGCCTAACATCCCGGCCTCAGGTTGGCCACGCACCATTACCATTATTGTATGTGTCTTTAGGCGGCGTGAATTTTTTATCATCTGGTAATCCGCCTGCTTGTTTACCTTCCATTAACATAAAATAAAACTAAAAAAAAATTTTTTTGCTTACACTCGAAAATCAATGAAATTTTTGGATTTTTTTTTTAAACGAAAGCTCATATTCACTTATATATTATATCACAATATATTATGTATCCACATTATGCGGCTCCTACGGAATTTGTTAGCTTATCAAAACCAGACTTTTATCTAGGCATGTTTGTGTTTAATGTTATGCTTTGCATTAATACTCTTGGAATTTACTTTTGTATCGAAACAAACGAAGTTGCAGGTGGGGAATGAAAAAATCTCCAAATCAGTAAACTTAATAAAACTGTGAAACAGGAAATAAACGAGTACGATATCGCACCGTAACATCGATAACGTTGTTGTGAGAGCTAAACTAGTATGTGGCAAATACGGGTGTTATGGAGTCTTCACACGAGACCTACTGATCCGTAGACATTGCTTATGACTATAGGATCAAGGTGGAAACGAAAAATGACTATAGGATCAACCGTGCATATGTACAAAGTAAGTAAGTAAAACCTCTACGCCCTTATCTCCGAAGAGGTAGGTGAAGCAGGCCACGAAAAGTCTGCTTTGTTACGCTCGCTTACCGCATACCTACTGCTACGAATCCGAGATCTGAGAAAGAGGGGGATTCGAAGAAACTTGTAAAAATGAGATAGGGCAAGGGCATGCTTGACAGATGAAAGATTGATAAACCAGATATTATACAATGCGGATTTGGACATTGACATTCCGCGATCAAATTGATCAAGTTTTATCGGAGAGTTGTTTCAAGAGTCTCCGAAACCAGCGTTTTTGTATGAAAAGATTAATTAACACCTGGCACTCGATAGTGTCTGCCGATCAATTTAGGAACTTGGCGTGAAGCTAAGTAAGTAAGTAAGTAAGTACTATCAAAATAATGTCTTAATTACAAGATATTACTACTTACTACTATTTTTTTTTATGATATTGGAAGGCAAACAAGCAGACGGATTTCCTGATGTTAAGAAATACACGCCGCCTAGTGACACCAAATGTGGTAATGGTGCGTTGCCAACCTGAGGCCGGGATGTTAGGCCTCGAGCAAAAGTAAGTTTACCGGCTACCTTACCCTCCGAACCGGAACACGTCATGATGTTATGGCGGCAGGAGTAGGCAAGACGGGGGTACCAATCCGGTCGAGTCGCTGCTAAACTCTATAACCTAGTCAGATATCACGGTGTTAGTGACGGTGAGCCTATTCTTGCCGTTTACGAGCTGCCTGGCAGGAAGGCAGATGGTCTATTCTACAAAGGAGCCCGGATCAACACTCGTAATTACTCGAAGCACTGCCGTGTAGTGCCGGGTGTTGTCTAGAAACATACTGCGCTCGATCCGTCGGCTGGCGTGTTGACAACTCTACCGGCTCCACGCCGATATGTACCGAAATGGTAGCGTGGGAGATCGTGAATGCATAGTGCATATTTACATTTGATCATATCCTACTAATATTATAGATGCTAAAGTTTTTGTGAATATATTGATGTATGTCACTCTTTCTTGTCCAAATTTCTGAACGGATTTAGATGAACCTTGACAGGAATATGGTTTATATATCAGGATAATATAAAGGCTAAAATTCATAAAATATGGAATATGGAAGCTAATTATTTATATGAAACTAGCTGTTCCGGCGAACTTCGTTCCACCCGTTCAGTTTGTATGGGAAAAATTAAGTATTGTTTTTCTGATTGTCCCTGCAATTTTCCCGGTTTTTCTTTTTATTAGAACCTTTTCTGACAATAACTAACATAACAAAAAATAATTATCCAAATCGGTTCAGTCTTTTGGAAGTTATGCGGTTATCAACACATTTAGCAATTCATTTTTATATTATAGATTAATAAGACTTGCGTAGGGTTTTGTGCCAACGCATGGCGTTTAAATAGCGGTAGTTTTCATCTTCACTATCAGCGATTAGTCAAAGCGATGGTGTTAAAGTGCGATTAAATTATGATACTGAACATTTATAAGTCAGTAACCACTGTCGCTAGTGTAACGTTATTGTTTCTGATTGAAGAAAAGCATTTCTTAAAGAAAAGCAACAATAATAGAAAATTTAGTAATGGGAATTCAGTTTTCAGTACTCACACTTCAGAAACTAATAGCGGAACGTTGTTTCACAAAATACCTATTAAATTTTATCTACGCAGCAGATAATTTGGAGACTTTATACCTGTATAAAGAATATTTTTATCTAGTAAGCAGCGAAAACTTTAATTTTTAAAAAGCTACCTTAAACTCTAAAGTAATGTATAAAAATCGCGATAAGCATACCATAAAGAAAATACTTAAAACAACGTGCATAGCAATTTATGTATTTCAGAGGAACATTGTTTATTTATAAGTTAATAGTTCATATCTCCAAACTCTCTAATCAACCGCGAGGCTGGCGTTCAATTTCTTTCCTTTCCTTTCCCTTCTTTTCCATATTTGTGTGAAAGTATCTCATCTTGTAGCATAACATGTGGCATTTTGTTGAGTGACTGAGTAACCCAGCAGCAATCACACGTAAACGCATGTTGTAAAACATTAGCACACCACAATGTGCTCAAATTATTTTCTACGATTAAGTAAGTAAGTACTTAGCACATATTTATTTCCGCAAATGAGCGATTTTATTTCTTAGTATCGTGTGACTAGCTATCTTGGACTCGAAACAATGAGAGAATTTCTGAGTTAGCAGTGTTTGTCTTATTCGATGGAGTCACGAGTGTTTGCTACTAAGTAATAAACCCGTTTAAGTTTAGCCCGGATTGGTACCACCGACTTACCTATTCCTGCCGCCATACCGTCAGTGCTTGCCATTGACGTATTCTGATTCGGAGGATAAGGAAGCCGGTAAAATTACTTTTGCTCGAGGCTGAACATCCCGGCCTCATGTTGGCAACGCACCATTACCACCTTTAGTGTCTTTGGGCGTCGTGAATTTCTTACCATTAGGAAATCCGTTTGCTTGTTTGCCTTTCTCATAAAAAAAGTCATAAACCCGTTTAAGTAGGTACCCGCCTACAGTTAGCGGCTGCGTCAGATAGTAGCTGTCGGCGTGTCAGTGTGAAGGTTCCATAAGGAACCAGATTTGATGCTCACTTGTAATTAATGTGTGAATGTGGTACATTGCCTTCGGTGTACATTAATTTATTGAAGCGGTTTTTAATTAAATACAAACTTGATTTTAAACGTTACTCGACAATATTTTTAAAACTATTCGAGCTGGGTTCACAACAAAAATTATAACATTCTGCGATCTTTAGTGGGTGAGGGTATTTTCGATTAAGAACTTTGATAAATGAAAATGAAAATGAAAATTATTTATTTGCGGAATATGTGTGTTAAAAAGTTGTTATAAAGATATTTAAGAATACAACATATTCTACCACATTGTGGTGTGCAAATATTTAGTTAATTTTAAGAAGTTACATATTTCTATAAAAATGTACATTTAAATCACAGCCCTTATTTACATTTTAATAAACATTTTAATTATTTATGAACATAAGTTTCATAATTTGTTATAAATTAATTTAAAGGTAGATTAATTTTTAGTCCTATCTACCGTACACTACCACCGTTTCCAAACCTAGCCCGTCGGGAGAAGAAACGGCGAAACAAACTCCCCGGCAACCACGATTTTATTACTTAAATCAGGCTTAAATTTATTAAAAATAAATATATATTTTATTTATTTACGCTTGTCAGCCAGAAAATCTTTAACACTATAATATATATGTCTTCTCTAATAGCAAATCAAATACCTTCTTTCGAAATCTTTTTACTGGAAGTGATTTCAGACTATCAGGAATTTGGTTATATATACGCTTGGAAGGTAACCGAGCACGTTGTCGGAAGACTTTGGCTGGCTAGCATTTTAAAAATCAAATGAAATATTAGTTTTGTAGCTCAAGATTTCAGGTTTTCGGATAATCTCGGATAATGTTAAAATTGTACAACCTGCAAAATCTGGAGACCTGGATACCATGCAATGGAAATCATTAATGCTTTCTTCCTATAATCAACGAAACGTAATCCACAAGTTTAACCACTAGTAGTTTGACCAAAAGTAAGAAAGGGTTCCTTATATTTTCAAAAAAGGTCCGAGTTACCTACCGAAAGCGTGCGAGCGTAGTTAGATTTCTTACTATTCGTGCAACAAACTACCATCCACAATCGAAACGAATCGTTTCGTAAATATAGGAACCGGGCATAATACGGTGTCACTAATTTGGAAAGGTGCAGCACATCACCTAGTACATTTACGGAACAAGTAATTATATTATACATTATACAGGACACAAATATAGTACTTTTTATTACGAATTTACGCAAATTGTTTTCATTTTTTTGAACTCATTTTACTTCTGAAATACAATGTAATGTATAATGTATGTGTAATGTAGGCTAGCTGGTAGAGTTTCGCAACTACTCGCGCGATTGGTAGTAAACATACTTTTGCTCGAGGCCTAACATCCGGGCCTCAGGTTGGCAACGCACCATTACCACCTTTGGTATCTCTAGGCAGCGTTAATTTCTTACCATCAGGTAATCCGTCTACTTGTTTGCCTTCCAATTTCATAAAAAAAACTGTTTCAGTTTTTAAATTATAAATTCACGTGTGTAATTATACCAAAAAAAATGTTTTGGAAAGTTAAAATCTCAAAATGTCACTAACGTCATATTCTTAAAAATACCAGTACGAGTAATTTTAAAATAATTAAATCTTAATCACTTCTATATTGAAGATGATCTTACGCTCGAGTTAAAAATTGTAGCAAACTTAAGGCTATAATCGCTATCATAGGACACAAATATGAAACATTGTTTTAAAATATTTTATTATTATGACAAGCTGTTAGCCGCGACTTCAATTATTTAGTTTTCCACGTCACTCATTGAGATTTTGGATATTTTTTTTTACAGTATTCAGTAAAATAAGTTCAATTACTTCCAAATAAAACGGAACATATATACACACACTTTGTTATTTCTAATTATATTTTATTTCTTGCAAATAGTAGGAATACGTTAGGGTCCTTACAATATTGTCTGGACTTCTACTAATACCACTACGTATAGAAACTTTATATCTATCTCTTACCGGCCTTTTTGAAGTGAAAACTTCTTTAGCGGCGTTGTGTACTTTTTGGAATGGCTAAAAACTTTTAATTTCGCGTTAGAACGTAAGACGGCGCAATGCGCATGCGCGAACAAGTCATCGGCGCAGGTCGCTTGCGCGATATCTAAAATAAAACGTAGATTCATTGCTGTTTTTGTTTTGCTTACATATTTCCGAACAGTATAGGATTCGCAATGGATAATTCCAGCAGGAGTGAGTGTAAAACAATCGCAAAAATTCAGCTGTGAAAAAAGTGAGCCGCTCTTACGACTAGGTTCTTAGAACACGTGTATACGACACGTCTACCAGCTACCCTCAACTAGAGCACGGACAGGTAACGCTGAATATTGATACTATGGCCACAGAATAAGTACTGGTATTAAGGACTATAGCACATAATACTTACAGATTTACAAAATCTAAGCCGTCCTATTAATAAACAAAGACTAAAACAAGAGTAAAATTAAGCTGATGTTATAGACTGTATCATAAACTATTATACCAGGCTGAACCTTGAAAAACTTTAACTTGTCTTTATAAATAAAACAGAAGCCGTTTTATTAATAAATACGGAGTAAAGTACTCCAAGGTTCAACCTCGTATTATAGTTATTATAAAGAACAAAGTTATTACAAAGTATACTGACTATAATGTCAACTTGATTTTACTCCTACGCTAGTCCATGTTTATTTTAAGGCAGAAGATAGTATGTAGCAAAGGTTCATATTGTGCTGAACTGTTCATATTGTTCATATTGTGTTGACCCGATTTAAAGAAAAGAAATTTATTTGCAGAATATGTGTGTTGAAGTTGTTACAAAATTATTTAAGCTTTAATTTAATTTATTTAAGCCGAAACCGGCGTGTTTGTTTGAAAAGGGTTATGAATGTGAAGGAAGCAAGACAGGTTTGTCAGGATCGTGAGGTCTGGCACTCGATACTCTCTGCCTACCCTGTAAGGGACTTGGCGTGAAGATATATATGTATGTATGTATTTAAGCTTTCCAACATTGTGGTGTGCAAATATTTTGATATTTATAAAAGTAATTATTTAAATTTGTACACAATGTTTTAATGTTTATGCAAAAAATAGTTTTATATTTATTACAATTTGAATTATGAATTACAAATAATTTTAAAATGTAAATAAATTTAACCCTGTCTACTGTAAACTTAAATACTCACGCATGTAAATCAAAATTGAAACTTATGATCTTGTTTGAAAGGCTCATATAGCGTAACCACATAATATAACGTTATGAATTTGGATGTGTTTTCTTACTATTACTTACGATTTTGACATGAAGCTAATTAAGAGGTATGCTGCCTGAATCATAAGAAACTATAGAGTGCAACCCTTCTGCTATGTATCAAGTGAATATTTTATTTGAACATTAAAAGAATGTAATTAAAACTATATTTCTACTTTAAGTGCCTATTTAAGGTGCTAGCAGCATATTAATGTAAAATCGGGCAATTAAGCTAATGTCGATAATAATATACGCGCTTTTACCAATGGACATAGTTCATAGTATTTTGAACAAAGTTCTTGTTCAAAAATTATCATAATTTTTCATTTGGTATTTTTTCAAACAATGGTATCGTTTGAAAGTACAAACAATGTTCGTTCGATCTGGCAGCTTATTGTAACAATAAAATATGAAATAAATGTATAAATAATCACACTGATAAAACGACACATTTTTAGTTCAATGTGAATTTTTAATAACACAATTCTTGGTTAGTAACTTGAAAAATCGCAAAACTAAAAACATTTTAAACCACTGACTTCTGTCATTAAAAAATACTGTTAATATTTTTCTTAAATTGACAAATTATAAAATTATAAAATGTTTTTAATGTTTAATTCATTTTTACTATTCAAATGTACCTAATGTTGTTAATTTCTTATTAGGTAAAAAATATTGATTACTATGATGGTAAGGAAAACTTGCCGTTTGTATGTATACTAAAGATGACAATGGGTTGTCATCATGGTTGATATAAGTTAATCTTGTACCTGACAATGTATAAACAATATTATAAAAAACAAAATAATTTTGCGTTTTTAAATATTCATCAATAACAAAAAACACCAGTTTATGAAGTAACTAGTTCGCGTTAAAGTCATTAAAAAAGTATACTATGCTACTTTTAATACCTCCAAGAATATATGTACAAAGTTTCACGATTATTTGCTAAGGAGTTCTCGCGTGACACAAACAAACAAACAAACTTACATATGCACAATATTAGTAGGATTATGCACTATATACAACAATAAATCCGCTGCCTCTCGTGGACTATAAATACATTCAAGATAATATCTAATTAAAATAGTGTTGAAAAGTGACCTCACGATTAGAAGTGATAAGCCAAGTAATAAAATGGGGTAATAAACTTAAATAATAGTTTTTTGGTTGTATAATGTTAGAAATGTATTTGAAATAAACTCTATGGTAATGTAAGATCTTAATGGAAATTGGGTGCCATCTTTAATTTTCCATTGGATGTAATACTTTCTATTATTTTCTACATGTTAACATATTTCATAAATATTTGTTAGAAGAATTGATGAATAAATTGAAATTGGCACCCTCATCAAAATAAACAAATGCAAGATAACATTAGGTTACCATGTTGCTTTTGCTAAAATACCAATGACTACGTTCTTTTCTTGAAGGTCCCTAAGTTATAATTGTTTGGGAATACGGCCTTCGATAACTGATTTCACAATGGTGTTGTGCAAGGTAAAAATGTGTTCAGAATCGCACAGTTATAGATCGCTATGCATGAAGATGATGGGCATGATACTTTAAACTCTGTCACGAAGTCCGAAGGTGGAAATCAGCGGAAATCAAATTATCTGAAAATTAAATTAAACAATTGAAACCATTAGACCTCATAGGCAGTAGACATAAAGTCAACAACCTTAGACGAAATTCTATTAAAAGAATATATCCGATTAACGAGTCTTTATCTTCCAACCAGTTACAATTAACGACAGTCTGCTTTACGAGGTGTACTCGGTGTAGCTCTCGGCTAAACGTTATTTATTGGTTTATAAAAGCCTTAACGGCCAGAGTACGGCCTGTTACGTTATTAA
Source organism: Calephelis virginiensis (assembly GCA_002245475.1). Lineage (NCBI taxonomy): Eukaryota > Metazoa > Arthropoda > Insecta > Lepidoptera > Riodinidae > Calephelis > Calephelis virginiensis. The sequence continues at coordinate 286,018 of NJDC01058183.1, read as the reverse complement.
TTACATTCCTTTTCATAAAAATGTATTGATCAATGTATGTTGTAGATATGTAAATGTAACAAAAAATAATTCTTATTATAAAGTCAAAAAAACATTAATTACTTTTTCAAAATGAAAATGATTTTGTGTCTGACAATATATAAACAATAATATTTAAAACAAAATAATTTTGCATGGTCAAATATAGCATTTATGACCAAAAAAATACCAGTTTATAAAGTAACTAGTTCGGGTTTAAGTAATCTCCGGAACCGGCATGTTTGTATGAAAAGGGTAATGTATGTGAAGGAAGCGAGACAGGTTTGTCAGGATCGTGAGGTCAGACATTCGATACTTTCTGCTTAGTATAAGGGACTTAGCGTGAAGATATATATATATATGATGTAGGTAGGTTTCCAAAGTTGGAAGTTTTAACACTAACCTTAGCCTTAGTTGAAAGCTAAAAAAAAACAAAAATGCTGCTACGTTGTGTTGAATTTAAATTATAAAGTATCTGTGATAGCAAATTAAGGGAGTAAAAAACTTTTTTAAATCGTGATCTACTTAATAGATAAGTAAAAGTTTGAGTAAAGACTACGTCAAGCTGATAATAAAGTTTTCTTTCCTTCATCGTTCATGCACCAATTTTAGTTATGCACTGAAAAAAATTATATGTAAAAGGACTTGAAACTTTAAAACTAAATAACTAATATAATTTACTTGCCCAATAGTGGGTTTCAAAAACAATACAAAAAAAATAAAGAATAACTTTACTGGGGGCTTGGCGATTTTATATTAACCTCAGTTCTCAACAGAAATTTAGAAGTAATTGATATTAAAACAATTATTTTAAAAAACAACTTTTTATGTTTTAAGATATAGTAGGCGACTTATCTGATGGTAACAGTCAGCTGCCTACAGACCCCATAGGTGCATCACTATCTTATGGTCATAAAGGCCTACGTGTGCCTATCTACAGTTTGCTAGCATGCATACTCTAGCATGGATAGCATAAACAGCAACCTCTAGCATGGATAAAGGCAGTGCCAAGCACGGACATTATTTCATCAGGAAAAGGCAAGGTGGTGGTACCGGTTCTGACTTCGGATGTGCTACTGCAAAGCAGTATAAATCTTGTTATGACCACTAGTGGAATTATCCAGTGGAAAAAGTACTAGACTCCAATGTCATACGTAGAAGTATATTATTAGGAAACTATTAAACTTTTTAGTAGTCTTAACCTACTTACCAGACGTAGTAAATTTAAGGCGACGTTAGTTTACTCGAAATTAGATCTCGAAACAAATTCAGATATATTTAAATA
>NJDC01058183.1:260248-284423 GCA_002245475.1 Calephelis virginiensis | reverse complement strand
GTTTTGGAGATAGGCACTCGTCTTTTATTGTATCGTCCTTAATCTACTTGCAGTTTTTTGACAATATATAATACACAACGTATTAAAATTTTATTATATGAGAAATAATAGAAGTATTTGCCAGAAACAATTTTAAAATAAGGCTGAATTAGACTCATCGCTTATCCAATTAGGTTAGGTACTGGGTTATTTCACTTGTGTAATCATCTAGGCGTATACATACATATCTTCAAGCCATGTCCGTTACGGGATAGACAGAGAGATTCAAGTGCTAAATGTCATGAGCTTGTAGACCTGCTTAGCTTTCCGCGTTCATTATTATTTTCATACAAACACGCCGGACTCTAAAACTCTTGACACTATCCCCTTTGTCACCGCAAAACCGATACATCGAAGTTGATCGAACTTTCACTACTTAAATATATGTCGTAAACTAAAACATATTATAAATAATATTAAAATCGTTGCCTAAAACTAAATAAATTTTATTTTAAAAATAACTTAAGAAATATTTTTAAAATTAGTAAATTCCATTTTAGAAATACATTTAATATCAGCATCATTTAAGATATTCTTATTTATTTTTATTATTAAAATAAGAGAAATATTTGTTTTGCTTGACACAAAATATCACATATTATACGTATATTTTAGCTGGCTGGCTTACTACTTTACAATCTACATAATTTCGATTTAACATTAAAGCATACAATTATTATTGTACTAGCCGATATGTTCATACGTATTTCTTTCATTCATATACAAGATATATGGCAAAAAATAGATGAAGTCAGACATTATATAACACTATCTGTTGCCCACATGGTCCCTCAGAAATATTGTTTCGGGATAAAACTATCCTATGTGTTAATCCTAAATGTTTTACCCTCTTTATGTATGCCAAATTTCATGAAAATCGGTCAGCAGTTTTTTGCGTGAAGGCGTAACAAACAAACAAACAGACAAGTTTAGCATTTACAATATGAATGAGATTCCTTAATTAAACGGTAACAGGGAATCTGTTCAATACGGAATTTCGGCTTGCAAAGTTACAATATAGACAATACTGAAGCAACTTTACACTACTGCCGTCCTATTAATAAACACGGCGTAAGGTACGCCAAGGTTTAACCTGGTATTATGGTCTTTATAACAATGTGATATAGACTATAACATTAACTTAATTTTACTCCTTCGTTAGTCCATGTTTATTAATAAGGTGGCTAAAGTAAGTGTTCAGTAGGTTATTTACTTCTAAATAACACAGAAGCTCTATAATTGCATAGAAGTTCTGTACCTAATAACACAAGTTATGTCCCTCGTATTGGTCCGGGTCCTCTGTAGTAGAATATGCCATCTGCCGTCCTGTCTGGCAGATCGTAACGGGAATCCAAGGCGAAACAGGCCATTAGCAACTGGTCCACAGTTGGTAGAGCCCTAAGCAGCTATTGCCCGAGTAGACGTCACCGCCTTTTCTTTTCCTGCTGCCATCATGGCAATATCATATTCCAGTCCAGTGACCATGTTAGCCGATAGACTAGCCTAATTAACCTAACATCCATAAAACAGCGACGCACTTTCAACGCCTATGGTGTTTATAGGTAACGGATATCTCTTACCATCAAGGGAGCCACGTGCTGATTCGCTGTCTTTTACCATAAAAAAAATTGACCACGCTCATTCAGATTTCTTCTAGTTGTTTATATATTGTAACGCTTGGCTATATTTTAATACTTTTTCCAGGAAGTTCATACAATTCCTGTTGTTCACGCATTTCCTGTGATATTTATTTAGTACCTATTATCAATATAAAATTAACTAGCTCGTAGAGGATTACAGACCTGAGGCTAGAGTACTAGCCTCTTGGTCAAATAAGTTTACTGTCTATCCTATCATGCAGATCAGATCACGACAGTATCGAGCACAAGTGTTATGGCTACAAAAATAAGTAAGGAAATGGTAATTTTCCGGGTGGCACAGAAGAACTCGACACTCTAGTTTGCTGTTTGCACATAATTAAACCATTTTAATTACTTAATTATTAGTACACCATGCGATGGGTTTTACTATCTCATAAAACTCTGCCATACTCACGTTATACTCATATCCAAGCTCAAGGTACTGATGACAAAGGAATGGGCATTAGCCTCTCACGAGCTGCTTGCTCAGACCGGTAAGGCACAGGGTGAAGTACTTTCTAAGGAGTAGAAGTCCAACACAGGGTAAGGAATACTAGATTATATTATGGAGTACTTGATTACGTGATTATGGTAATACATTCCGATCGACACAAATTTTCGTGTTCTTTGCATAATTTACCGCCATTCAATAACGTCAGATCTGTCAGACATATTTGAGTGATATCCACCAATCAACTTGCATTTGTTTGTGCGTGACCAAAACTGGTTAATCGTATTACATTAAGTTTCCTAATGATCACAAGATTTATGTGACGACTTACCTTATCTTAACTTCAGATAGTTGAAACGGTGAACTATTTGTAAGAGATGAGTAACCGGACCTCTCGCTAATAGTTGGAATATATTATGAAAACTACACGATTTACATTTATTTACACATATGTGATATTTAATTTAATGAATATTTTCATACAAATTAAATATTATTGATTTGTGTTTGTTAATCGAGACTTTCCCTTATTTATTGATGTTTTATGAATATAAGGTTTCGTACGTATATTAAAACTACCTTACTACCAGTTTTATTTAGATATATTTCTTTTTCTTATATATTTAGGGATTTCTTCTTAATAACAAAAACAGTATTGACAGAGCAACTGGTAATTATTGCGTAAGATTTAAGACATGTTTCACAAATGAACTTTTGTTGTATAATACATATATACATACATACAATATATCACGCCAAGTCCCTTACGGAGTAAGGCACAGAGTATCGAGTGCCAGACCTCACGATCCTGACAAACATGTCTGGCTTCCTTCACGTTCATTACGTTTTTCATACAAACACGCCGGTTTCGGAGTATATCCGAGTAATCTGATCGTGGAATGTAAACCTTGGTCTCCCTGGGTGCCTACAAACATCCATATTCGCATTGTATATCTGCTTTGTCAATCTTTCATCTGTCATTCTGACCACACGACCGACCCAGCATGCTCTTTCGTATTTTAACACCAACACTTTCTTTCAACTCTTTTTCTCGGATCTCACTGTTATGAATGCGGTCAGCGAGCGTTACACCACAGATTTTCCGTAGCGCTCTCATTTCGACCGTATTTATCCTTCTTTCATACCTTTTCTGACATAATTATATAATTTATTATTAAATTTAAGTAAATAAAATTACTGTTCAAAATACTTCAGAAAATAACATGACATCGACTCACTATTGCAGACAGTACAGTTAAAAAGTACAGTGCTTGTATCTGGTAGAATTCAACGAATATTAAAATAATTCAAAATTTTTTTCGCGCTAATTTCACTGGTGGGCACTCTATTTAGCCTGTGTGACTGTCATAATTAAAATAAATAATCATTTTTAACTACAAAACGAGCCAAAGAATGAAAGACAAATTTATATACATTCTAAAACATAACAAACCAACCAAAAACAAACCATTAACTGAGTAGATACATAATAGTTACCAGGAAATTATTGAGAAATTCAAAATTACTTATATATCAACTTTTCACATGTAGTAACTTAAGAAAACAACTTTCATTTACAAATATTTATTGTAGTTGTTAAGTTTTTAACTTTACGGCTGATATTAAGAAACTAAATGGTTTTAATAGAAACATTTTCAAGTAGGTTTGTGAAGTAAAAGTTACAAATGTATTGTATAATAGTCGGAGAGCCAGTAAACAAGTTCCCGTGGCCAACTTCTGCTTCAGAACTTAACATAACGCCTCACGTACCTTGGTTACGGTTTCATTGAGTTACACGCTGTGGTGTAAGAAAAAACGAATAATTGAATTTCATAATGATAAAAAATCCACACCACGTGTAGACAAAAAAATGGTCTGAGCCCAAAAAATTAAAATACTACAATGGAAAACTTGGCCTTACATTGTGGCGGCAGAAATTCCTAAGTAGGTATTAGGTATTACTATAATAATACCAATCTATCAATCTATTATTCAGTCATTTCAGAACTCTTTCTATAAAAAAGCAGGTGTGAAACTCGTCACCTTATTATATGTAAATACATTTCAAAAACTAAACATAATAAGGTGACGAGTTTTATTTGATAAATACTCATTTCTTGCTCATTTGAGCAAGAAATGAGTATTTATCAAATAAAATTAAATATCTTGAAATTTTAGGACTAAATGTCAACGAAAAAGTTATAAATTTCGTCAGCAGATTACAAAAAAAATATATATATTACGTTATGTTTAGAGATTTCTTTCTGATTGAAATTTATTCTATGACAATTAAATTATTTTAAATAAATATAACTGTTATTAGCTGGCATCTCGGTGAAACTATTTATACTTCTTCGTTGAAGTTAATGGTGTACATAATTGCTCAATCTACAAAATGTAGCCGATATTCGCGAGACTTGTTGTTATGAATGAAAACACGTCATCCTAAAGATATTAGTAAACTGAATTTGTCCCTTGCTCGGGGACTATAAAACTTGAATGTGGTTTATTGGTCATAATGTATTCGGACTGCGGGTCAACTAGTTTTAATTAAGATTGTAGTTGGATCTCTACGCGGTTTCTTTTTGTATTTTAATAACGGGATTTTGTAAAATTCATTCCAATGAATGTTATTAGTCTACATTATTAGACTATTAGTTTACTCGTATTTCTAAATTTGTTTTAAATACTTGAATAGGGATGCAAACAACGTCAATTCGATGTTTTACCGGTCGATGTTAATTCTCCAAATCGGTTTTATGACTGGTCGAAATGATGGTGACATACTCGTATATTTAAAGTGTCAATTGTATATTTTTTATGATATTGGAAGGCAAACAAGCAGACGGATTTCCTGATGGTAAGATATTCCCGCCGACTAGAGACACCAAAGGTGGTAATGGTGCGTTGCCAACCAGAGGCCGGGATGTTAGGCCTCGAGCAAAAGTAAGTTTACCGGCTACCTTACCCTCCGAACCGGAACACATCATGACGTTATGTTGGCAGGAATAGGTAAGGCGGGGGTACCAATCCGAAACTCTACCACCTAGTCAGATGTCACGGTGTTAGTGACGGCAAGCCTATGCGCGCCTTTTACGAGCTGCCTGGCACAGGAAGGCAGATGGTCTCTTCTGCAAAGGAGCCCGGACCAACATGGGGAAAACACGGCAGTATATTAGAGTTAAACTAGACGATTATGAATTATGTAGACATCAAGAAAATTAATATTATATTCTACCACATAAATGATAGTACTTCATACTGATAATTAAAGCAATTCGTACAAAGTTATTCCCTAACCATTCCAAAATATGAAAAATGCACAACGTTAATATTCAAGTTTTCACTTCTGACGGCACTCCCGGAATGCAAGCCCGTCGTTTTTTTTATTTGCTGAAATCCTTGCTTACAACTTTAGATAATTATAATCTTTAAAGTCGTCATAGCATTCGAAGATTCAAAACACATGTACGTAATAAAAACAATGCTATTCATTATTAGTAAGTAGCGTTGTTTTTGTCGGGGACAGATGGACCGACGGAAGTTGCCAAATGTTCGTCACATGTATGTCAAGTGCATGGTTCCATATAATGTGAGGACGTTACATGTTGGGATTTTAGAGATACGCAGGCAGAAGATTAAACCGAATTTTTGCTGTTAAGACGAACGTGAAGACATACAAAATATGTCATCATATTAAAATTAATTACAATACGGTTTTTAGAATAAGATACTAGCCAATTGCTATGGTTTCTCTCGTGTGGCTGCCCATGTGTCTTTAATGTAATAAAAAAATGTGGATATTTATGATTATATTTGGTCATAATAAATTGATACACGTAGCACTAGTGTATAGTAGAAAGAAGCGAAACACGTTAACGGCAAGCATTGGACGTAATGGTGGCAGGAATAGGTAAGGCGGTGGTACCAATCCTATGCCTATGCTCGCCTTTTACGAGCTGCCTGGTAGAAAGGCAGATAGTTTATTCTGCAAAAGAGCCTGGACCATCACGAGAAAAAATGTTCTATAATCTGTAATTGTCCTGAAATCGTGTTTGGGCGATGACATAAATTCGAACTTTTCTCATTTGGCAATTGCACCGAGGTTTCCAGGCTGTCCTTGAAATTTTAGTTTTCTTTTTCCATCCCTCTGTAGCGTCAGTACTTCGCCATAAATTATTATTGGCTAAGCTAAATGGACGGAACCCTGTAAACAATTTATGAGTACATAATATGTACTTCATATTGTCATATGGATCAATGTCGGTAACGACTCCGGGACTGCCGCTGTTTTTGCTTCACTTTTCGGAAGTGCAAGGAGCGTGCCATCTGGTGACTGGTGTATCGTATTACAGAACCCGTGACCCAGCTAAGGCATTTTACGGCCTTACCCTTATCCATAACTTTGAATTGCTTTTCTATTTATTGAAGTAAAAATTTCTAGAATTATTTTTTAAAACAAGGAGGCAAACAAGCAGATGATGCTGTAAAAAGTGAAACCGGTTGGATGTGGAGTTACGAAAAGTATTAAATAAAGTGTATAGTGGATAACTACAAGCCTTTACTACAAAAAAGTGTGTAAACAAGCAGACAAATTTTACTAAACGATAAATTTACTGGTGATCACAAAAATATATATTATGTTTTTCCTTAATTAATACAAAATACAAATTGTTACCTAACTACCTGTTTGTCACTTTTACACGTACTTAATCGTATTACGGTATAATTATTTCAGCCTCATGTTGGCAACGCATCATTACAACATTAGGTGTCTACAGGTAGCGTCAATTATGTACGATCGAGGTATTCGTCTATTAGAAAGGTTCTCGAGTGGACGTCCTCCGGCTGATGATGATGAGAGGTATTCGTCTTGTCCTCCGTTTGTCTTCCGATATAAAAAACCTACCAAGCTAAAAATATCAATAAAATTGGATGTACGTGTATAACGAACACGTGTTAATTACAACACATATTGAGTTATTTGAACACATAAATTTTAATAATGGCGGCGTGCATAGAAATTGTAAAATTTTACAATCTGTCAACGTACAAGTAATTGCCAATGTTGATTGTCGGTTGGATATCGCTTTTATTGCTAGATAAAAACTTTAATTACACGTATTTTAAGTAACACTTGTTTTTTCCACAATGCAATAGATTGAACTATTAGTTGGTTAGTATCTTCACGTCCATATCCCCGAAGCGGTAGGCAGAGGCATAACCAAGGCACCCACGACTAGCCGAAGACATTAAGTCCCACACTGTGATAGACGGCAAGCCTATCGCCAACCGGGCACGTATCAAATTGTGAAAATATACATTTCTCTATTTTTTATTTATTTAACGTAATTTAACATATACCTTATATATAAAATTCTCGTGTCACAATGTTCGTTCGAAAACTCCTCCGAAACGGCTTGACCGATTCTCATGAAATTATGTGAGCATATTGAGTGGGTCTGAGAATCGGCCAACATCTATATTTCATACCCCTGAGTGATGAGGGTGACATACCCTAAATTTTTTTACTAAAATCACATTAAAAATATAGCAGAACAACGTCTGCCGGGTCAGCTAGTATTTATTATTTAATTATGTTATGTCGGACTCGAACCGACTAAAAACCAAACCCTGACCTTCACGCCGTTTGGCTAGGAGCGAGAGGGAATCGCTTTGTCGCTGGGTCGATGGAGCAGCTAACTCTCGCCTCCTACACAATTCTAACACAAACTCACATGACCTCACTACACCGTCGCCGCTTATATTGGCGACGAAGATCTCTTTTCCACCCATCACCTAACGCCGAGCTGCGAGCTACAACCCCTACGAACAGCTCACCCAGTAACTAGAACGCAGCACCAAGTCGAGGTTTGGTATACCATGAGACAGCTCTGGGTGTTGCGTTGTAGGTCTAATCCAACTAAATATTGATGTCTCGGGCTTAGCACTCTAATAGTTCATAAAGTTCGGTGACGTTGTATAAACCGCTAAGTCAGCAACATAGTAGTCATAATCGCAGTCAAAAAAAAAAGTATTTCGAACTTTGTTAGAAACATTTTTTTATGACATTGGAAGGCAAACAAGCAGACGGATTTCCTGATGGTAAGAAACCTGAGGCCGGGATATTAGGCCTCGAGCAAAAGTAAGTTTACCGGCTACCTAACCTTCCGAACCGAAACACGTCAACGGCAAGCATTGGACGTTACGGTGGCAGGAATAGGTAAGGCGGTGGTACCAATCCGGGTGAGTCACTGCGAAACTCTACCACCTAGGAAACATAAATCTACATATTTTAGAAATTAGGATATCCAGTTTAAATTTTAACAGCGTAACAACTTTTTAGATTGCTTTGTTAACTAAGACATGTAAATATGTTTTTTTAATGTTGTTATTTAGTGAGCAGTAATTGTTTGTAAAATGCCTTCCCATTCAGAGTCGGAGAACTCCAGAGATACAGACTGGTTGTAGTGTCGACGATTGGTGATTACTCATGCATGCGACATGATATCGAGCTTAACAAGTGCTACACTATACGAACCGCGAATTAGTAGGAGTCGTTTACTCGGTAGACGTAGCTAAGGCAGATCACATGTGACAGCTTGGATCCCATATTTATATGAAATAGTGGTCGCCTATTGGTCGACATTCGACTATAAAACATTTCATATCTTGTTGATAAAAACGCCATCTTCATTTCTCAAGACCAACTACTTTGTTTCCAAACTTTTTAGTGCGCCATCTGTGATCTTTTATCGGTATCATCAATATATTTGGTTGTGTGAGTCAAATGCATGGTAGTGTGGCTAATGTTTTATTTATTGATTTAATGTACTTTATAAGCATTATTATTGAAAAATATTGGTGTTCTGCACTTCTCCCACACATAAACTATAAGTGTGCCAAATTTTATGCACCTGTGTCTGCGCAATTTCCGTAAAAAGGGGTCCAAAGTTTTGGCATCACGTATTAATATATAGATAGGTGAAGTTAAGGTCAAACATACAGACCAGTTTAAATATCTGAGATACGTTCTTCAAACGTCTGGTGATGCTGACCGCGACATTCTGGCACGCCTCGGACTAAGTGGCGTAAACTGACTGGTGTCATTTGTGATAGGACAGGTCTTTAAAACCATTTATAGGCCTCTTATTTTGCATGGCAGTAAAGTGTGGCTGCTTTGAGAATGGCATCAGCAAAGGCTGCATGTCACGGAGATGGATAAGAAATATGTCAAGTTCAAGAAGTATTTTGCGAGAGATGCATCCTGATCTGTCACTTGATTCATCTGGCGTGTTAGTCTAGGTCCGCTTAGTAGTTTCCCCATGTTTTGGTCCGGAATAGGTCATAATATTATTTGCATCTTTGCCAAGCAGTTCGTAGTAGGCGAGCGTAGGTTAAATAGATTACCCAGAAGACCACCGGCGGTGTAGGCTGTGCAACTGGCCCTTATCTATTTCTATCATAATGAATTTGCCATAATATTTCGGTGCGCAGGTGAGGGCTAGTAGGTATACTTGCACATACTATCCCATCTCAGGTCTAAAATCCAGGCCTCAGGGCAAGAAGTGCCTTGGCATCTATGGCTTCTATATGTCACGGGTCTTACTTACCATCAGAGCCCCGAGTACTTGTTTGCCGACCTATCAAAATAACAAAAAAAGGTAAATCTGTATTATTCTTAATTTTGTATTTGTGTTTGAATTTTGAATGTTTCTGTTATTTCATTACTTTAAAGTATTTTACAAATATTATTCGGACATTATTATAAAGTAAAAGAAAGTATCTTCATGCCTTTATCCCCGAAGAGGTAGGCAGAGGCACAACTAGTGCACCCACGACTAGCCGGAGACCCTAAGTCCCACAATGTGATAGGTGGCAAGCCTATCGCCAACCGGGCACATATCCAATCCTAAGCAATTTTTTTTTATTAGACCACACAGGCGATAACATAAGAGCGATATTATTATAATTTAGCTGAAATGCGTCTTAAACACGCCTTGAGTCCCTATAGGTTAAATAAAACACTCTTTGAAAGAATAGACGCCGATTGTACTAATAGCAAACAACGTAGCAATTAAGTCAACTAACATAAGTAAATAAACATCTTCACGTCCGTATATACTATCCCAAAGCGATAGGCAAAAGTATAACCAGGGCACCCAAGACTAGTTGGAAAAGCCCCGCAATGTGATTAGGTGGTAGGCCTTATCGGGCACCAATCCAATCCTGGACAGCGTTGTCTCTATTGGAAAATTGACAATTTACGTTGTTGTCCAACCAGGGGATCAAACCCGGTACCTTAAGAAGCTAAGTTCAACACCGGACCGCTATACCACAGAGGCGACTACTGCTAACATACCTAGTACCTATTTTAATATATACTCACTGTTATTGTTACCTAGGCAGCAGGAATAGGTAAGGCGGTGATACCAATCCGTGTGAGTCGCTGCGAAACTCTACCACCTAGTCAGATGTCACGGTGTTAGTGACGGTAAGCCTATGCTCGCCTTTTACGAGCTGCCTGGCAGGAAGGCAGATGATGCTTGAATAGTAATATTAGTATATTTTGTTAAGGTATTTTCATTTGTGCACGATGAATTTCTCATTCAGTTAGTTTTTTTTCATATTGCTGCAGCTTTAATGTAGCTACCGTCCTTACACTGTCTTCGAGGCGGATACGACAAAAAATTACACAAAAAAATGTATAAATATTTTTTTGTATTTTTCACACTGTATTTTTTATTTGTTTTTAAATTATTGATAATGTCAAACTATAAAAAAATAAACACTATTATTGTCGCAAATGTGTGATAAAAATCTTATCAAAAAATTACTTACGCGAGTGGTATTAGCTAACAAAATAAAGAAACCTGATTAATAAAATAATTTATGTAAATTCGCCAGCTTCTGGTCCACAGTGAAGATCCCACGACAAGGAATACTTACAAAACATTTAATGAACGTGAAATCTCATTTATTCAACAACGTACTCTATATTCATTTATGGACGATTAACATTTAAAAGCTGTTTTTTATTTAAATATTTTATATTTATATTGTAAACAATAACACTTTGGCGTTACTTACATTTAAAATGTGTTAACAACTTTTAGATTTATTTTTGCTATCGTCTAATAACTCTGTGTTCAGCCCACAGGTTGATTTTAAATTCCAAACTATAAATAAACGAAATCAATTGAAAACAAAATATAGAAATACTTTCGCAGCCTCGCCATGCATTTTTTTAACCAATGCTTTTAATATTTATTTATTCAATTTTATTTTTCTTGTGCACCTATTCGACATAGAGATATTACTTAAATGTACTGTACTATTTAAATTATGTGCTTCGGCTATATTCGTCAAGCTTCGGAAATCCGAATGTGTTTTAAATATATCTATATAGAGTTGTTATTACACATAATTATAAATTTCGCTTAAATTTAGATTAGGTCAGACAATTTAAAAATAAAAGTATAAATATAAATGTTGGTCCGTGGTCGTTTTGAAAAATTAAAAAAGTGATTTTGTTTTGTTATAAAGGTCTCTCACTGAAACCGTGCCCATGGCTTGGTGCTAGAGTTTTGCTATGGCTCATCCTCATCTAGCGCTTGCCTTTAACTTACTCCTGCCAATAGAATGTATGTGCTCGCCGCTATCGTGTTCCAGCTTCACGATTAAGATAGCTGGTTATATTGCTCAAAAAATCAAAATACAATCGATAAATTGGCATTTTTACCTCCATGGCGTTTATATATGGAAATAAAAATGTATAGGTAGGAACACTTTCCCAGCCTGTAGAATAAATCATCAGATATAATACACTATTTATATTTTTATGTAATATTAAATAAATCGCCTCTGTGGTGTAGCGGTCCGGCATCGGAGTTGACTTCTTGAGGTCCCAAATAAAATCCCAAGGTCGAGCATTAAAGTATAAGTAATAACTAATAAGTAGTATCTTGGGCTACTCGTGGGTGCCCTGATTATGCTTTTGCCTACTTCTTCGGTGATGTGGGCGTAAAGATGTTTTTTTAAGTTTCCTACGTAATAAATAGTAAGCAATGCTTTTCCCACGTTCAGACTTTATAATATACACCATAACAAATATTCCTTTAGAAAAACACCCCAAAGTACGGAATCAGTCAAATCGCAGACAGCACCTGTATTTTAGATATAAAAAAACTTTATGAAATGTATACGTATCACAAACCATTAGAGATTTAAAAAATTGCCACTAACCCAGGTACCTACCTGTGTCGAAATTATTTAATTTTAACCTTCATTAATCATATTTTTTGTATAAAGTCAGGTACCGTCCATTGCAATGCTTTTAAGATCTTTTTAAAGTCCCCTCCGATATCACCGAAACACTCGCTGCCTTTTAGTGAAAAAACTCGAATCTATTTATTGTCGTGCGTTCCGTTGTAATTACGCTACGTATCTGGATATTTATTGCATTCAAAGGATATATTTTAGTAAGAGGTAGTCACTACCTGGTACTTTTTCAAAATTAATGCCATTTAACAAAGAAGAGATTAATTGCTATGCTAAAAACAAAGTTCTGTCGGCATTTTGTTTTGTGTGTGTGTGTGTGTGTGTGTGTGTCCTTGGTTCTTGACGTAGAGATATGAGTAATCTAGATTTTGTAATAACTCGAATATTTCACATTTTGTCAGACAAGATGGTCGAGTCCTAGAATTAGTTGGAAAAATTCATAACACTGTTTTACGTTTCCTTCAGTCAAAAATACCTGTGCTTGATATTGTAGTGTTCTAGTTTAGAGGATAAGGTAGTGATTAAACTTTATATCTTCACTTACCTTTAACAGATTTCCTATAACCATTGTAATAGATCTCTGCTAAGCATGTTCATATCACATACATACATATACATATCTTCACGCCAACTCCATAGGCTAGGCAGAGAGAGAGTATCGAGTGCCAGACCTAACGATCCTGATAAACCTGTCTGGCTTCCTTCACATTCATTACTATCACAAATGCCCTTAAAATTGTTGACCACAATCAGATATCCACGATCTTCTTATATTTGTTAAAAAACATATACCAATGGTCCTCAGTGTCATGGTTAAAACGCCATAAAACCTGGAATGCTTACGCCGTTCATTAAGGGAAATTTATTTAAATTGAACCTCTAATTACTGTTTGATGTGAAAGACCGTATTTTGTGAGGTTAGGAGTAAGTAATGCATGGTCCAAGTAGTAATGGAGAGGTGTAAATTTTATCACCGACGATGACTATCAGGAAACAGGTCCAGGCAGGTGTTATAAAGTAACAAATCAATTACCGTTAACATTTTTGTTGTTACAAGAAAGAAAACAAGCAGGCGAGAAAACATAGAAGTGCGTGGTGCGTTGCTACCTGTAACGGCACATGTCAATATGCCGCGACTAAATCTGAAGTTAGATTAGTGACGGATATGTTTTTAATTATGTAGAAATTAAGCATTTAATGCCAGAAGTGTGAAATATCATTGTCATTAATCAATAAAAAATATGTCATCCAAAGTACCTGTAACTAAGTTATAATAGTCAAATTCCCGATCTTACTTTTACGTTACTACGTGAGCTGTAAACATACATAAAATAGTATCTTCACGCCCATACCCCCAAATAGGTAGACAAAGGCACAACCAGGGCAACCACTGCTAGCCGAAGACACTAAGTCCCACAATGTGATAGGTGGCAAGCCTATGGCTAACCGGGCACATATCCAATCCCGGATAGCGGAATTTTTATTGGAAAATTGAAAATGTACATTTTCTATTATTTTTGTTGAAAGACCCGGGGATTAAGTTAAGTCCGACGCTGGACCGCTAGACCACAGTGGCGACCAAAACATACATACATAATACATAATACGTTACGTTATAAACATTTATACCTATTGGAGACTCCAATCTCATGTTTGGTAATACGAGTACATTTGACTTTTTAGCTTCTCCTAAAGGTAAAAAAAATCACGTTTTAGCTGTTTTCATTTGAATAAAAAATTAGATACAATATACTTTTATGAAGTTGCACTGTATGTCGATAGTAACTTTATTTTTTTTTAACTTTGGTTGTTTTTTTTGCGGAACTCTAAAACGCTATTTACGGTGATGAAACAGTTACGGCCACCGACGATATCCTTTTTGTAAAACAACCAGCCATTGTCTAGCATTTTTGTAACGGATTGTACGCAATATTTTGTTATTTTCTTTCTCTCCAATATGGTCAGGTAGGTAATCTAGTAGTATCTTCACGTCAATATCCCCGAAGAGTTAGGCAAAGGCACAACCAGGGCTAGCCGAAGATACTAAGTTCCACATTGTGATAGGTGGCAAGCAGATCGCCAACCGGGCTTATATCCTAACCCGAACAACATTTTTTTTTATCAGAAAATGTGAAAAACCCAATTTTCACTTTGTTGCCCGACTTTATTTTGAACCTCGTTTGGGATTTAAACCCGAGACCTCATGCAGTCAAGTCCAACAGGCAACAACTGAACCGCTAGACTACAGAGGCGATAGGTAATCTAAATATTTGTATTTTTATGAGATAAAACAGCAAAAATACATATGCTCAATAATGCAAAAATTCTCCGTCTACGTGACAAAGATCTTTCGCGTTATTAAGTATAACTCAAAAACTACTACTAGGATTTATGTGGGATTATTTCGGAACCATTTGTTAACTTTTGAAAAATAATTATAAAATTGTGACGTGGTACGTAATGAAATATTGGGAGTTGGTTTTTGCAATTTTGTTGCGCTTAATAGTATCGCGAATTTTATATATGCGAAAGTTCGTATGCTTATAAGTATAATCCGTTTTGCACAGAAATATTAGATTCTAAAGAAGAAAATAAGTCAATATTCGTCCCAATATTTCAATAGGCTCCCGCGTTAGTATTGCATAAATTAAATACAAAGTTTAAAGTATCATGCCCATCATTTTGATGCGTGGCGATCTACAACTGTGCGATTCCGAAGACATTTTTTACATCGCAAAATACCTGTGTGGGATCAGTTACCAAGGGCAGTATTCCCAAACAATTATAACTTAGAGATCTTCAAGAAAGGAGCGTATTCATTCTTTAAAGGTCGGCAACGCATCTGTAATACTCCTGGTGTTGCCGATGTCCGTGGGCGGCGGTGATCACTTTCCATCAGGTGACCTACTTGCTCGTTTGCCTCCTCTTCTAAAAAAAAATGCAAGTGCCCTTCTATATAAATCCGCGAGCGAGCACACATCTTTAGTGTATAATATCAAGAAAAAGTTATGCACATTATTTGGTCGAAACGGTCGAACTACTGAAAACATAATATATTATGTGAATTATATCTTCAATATCATGTTTCAAGATATTTATAACGCAACCATTAATTTTGTAACGAATTCCCAGCCATAACTTATTTAACATTAGCTTTCTATTTCACGTAACACTGTTGCGACAATTTATGAAGAAGTATCTTCTCGCCCATATCCCCGAAGAATTAGGCAGAGGCACAACTAGGGCACCCACGATTAGCCGAAGACACTAAGTCTCACAATGTGACAGGTGGCAAGCCTATCGCCTACCGGCCACATATCTAATCCCGAGCAACATTTTTTATTAGAAAATTGGAAAAACCAAATTTTGTATTTTTTGCCCTACCCGGGAGTCGATCCCGGGACATAATGCAGTCAAGTCCAACACCTGAACCGCTAGACCACAGAGGCCACAATAATTTATGAAAATTTGTAAATTTAAAATTCGGACTCAATATTACATTTCTGCAAAATAAGGTCTACTAAATATTTTTAATCGACTTTTAAAAAGGAGGAGGCTATTTTTCGACTCTGTGTGCATGTATTTTTATGTACACTTTCAATGTGGTTCTATTGCCTGATCTTAGAATAGGATCTCCGAGAAATCGAGGAAATATTTTGTTGTGTACGTAGATGATTTACTTTTTCAAATCTAAGCAATTGTCTTGCAGTGTTAATGCGATAAAATTATTATTTGACAGTCACCATTACGTATCAAATTATTATTAATGTACCAAAAAGACCAATACAAAACAAAGTGTATGCAAAGGTTACAAAACAAAGTGCTTAGAGACATTGCAAATGCACCCTGGTACATAAGAAATGATGACCTCCTTTGGGACCTCAAAGTGGAGTTTGTCAGTGACGTTTTAAAAAAGCGCAGAAGCTCATCACCATGTGAACATCGAGGCAATCCAGCCCCTCGATATCACAGGTACAACGAGAAGGCTGAAAAGGACAAAGCCATACAAACTCGTGTATTGCTGTGTAGATTCACATAGTGCTACTGCCAAAATCAAGTGACAGTGTTTAAAGTTCAAGATACCAATAGAACTTAAGTTTAGAGACACTGAGTAAAAGTTGATGGACGTATACTTAGAGATAGCTTTGTAGATTAAGACAAATTAGAATTACTCATTAGTCTGTAGACTAGATTGCAATGTCGAAGAAAATGCTCAATAGAGCTTATAGAGACAACAAAAGTCGCCATTACATAATGCAAAAACTGCAGTGACCGTCATGCACCTGATGCGATCGCGGAGCGGATCGTGTTCTCACGTCCGTCCGCACAAAGCGGACGTGATTTATCGCTTTCTGCGGCTGCGATCGACGCCCTCGAGACACTTACAGCCTCGTTGTTCATTCGAGTCCACCCCGCCAAGTGAACGGCGTCAGCGAACCCACTGGAGACGCTAAACTATTATAGAATGTACTACTACTGGTAAGTAAGTATGTTAAGGCGTCACTTTCTGTGTTCACTGTAATTTAGGTTGCATCTGACTTTTCGTGTTTGTGTTAAATGCAAATATGTATTTATAACTGAATCAAGCTTCTGCTTTATTGATGATTTCTTTTGTCTAGTGTTAGATACATTTTTTTTAGGAGCAGCATGTATAGTACCTATCTCGCTAAATCTTGTTTCATACTTTAGGGTTGCCCAAAAGAGATCTCTGACTTGGCGATGAAACAGTCTTTGTGTATCTTTTAGTTTAAGTTTTTTGGATGTATGTACCTAGTTATTGTATTGTATTAATAACTAAGTATTAATTAGTTATTATTAACTATTATTTACACTTGTAGAATTCATGTTTTTGTACATAAAAACTGTTTACTCTCTTTTAGGTATCGGGAGCGAAATATGCATAAAAATTTAACTATCCACGAATTCCTTTATTTTATTTAATAATGATTTATTCTTCTTCTTTTATGGAAGTAAAACGTGCAGCCTTTTTTTCGCTTCTGTGATCTAGTGGTCTGGTGTTAGACTTGACTACATGGGGTTCCAGATTCAAGGTTTCAGAACAAGGTTATAAATCAAAGCAAAGTATCTTCACGCCCATGTCCCCGCAGAGGTAGGCAAAGACACAAATAGGGCACCCATGACTAGCCGAAGACACTAAGTCCCACAATGTGATAGGTGGCAAGCCTATCGCCAACCGTGCAAATATCCGAACCCGAGCAACGATCAAGTCCAACAGCTGAACAGCTAGACCACATAGATAAAGTAATTATGTGCAATATTGACATTTTATAGATATTTTTAAATCTACAAATTTTATTAGGTAATTTAATTTAAACACGTGAGTATAGTTTTTAATATAACATAAATAAATGTGAATTTAACCACGTACCTTCCGATGACAAAGAATGAAGAACTTATACATGGTACATAACACATAGAAAAACCTTTGCACCGCTCGCAGTCACAAACATTCACAAAGTCCCAAATAATTTACGATGGCACGTTACTTTTATTATTTACCTGTATTCCCCTAAAACTTACCTGCAAGTAGCATGACCCCGCGATTTTGTGCACGATAAAAAATCCCCCACTATCATAATACCGGGGTATAATTGGAGTAAATACGAGATTGGCGTTGGATCGTCCTAAACAAATAACTTTGCCACTTGTGTACACGTCGCTTGCCGAATTTCGTCGTCTAAAAGTGTATGATACTTAATTTTTGTAAAGAAATGCAAATAACCAGATTTTTTCTGTCTAGTACCGAGTACAATTTGAAATAAGGGGCTTAACACGGACTGTTTTGATGCTTGAAAATTGACTACTCGGTTCATAGAAAGATGATGTTATTCAGAGTTGATCT
The DNA here is from genome assembly GCA_002245475.1 of Calephelis virginiensis. Taxonomy (NCBI): domain Eukaryota; kingdom Metazoa; phylum Arthropoda; class Insecta; order Lepidoptera; family Riodinidae; genus Calephelis; species Calephelis virginiensis. The sequence continues at coordinate 266,149 of NJDC01058183.1, read as the reverse complement.
GCGGGATATATCTACACGGTTCGCTCCAAGGATCTATTTCTTGCATTTTCTTATATCCTAAAATTGTTAACCCCTGACGGATATAACGGGGTGTTATAAATTTGTCGTGTAAGAGTATGTGTGAACGGCATCATAATTTTAAAATAGATGGATCGATTTTTTTTGAAAATAGACGTGGTAGATATGGTTCTTATCTACATGACATATTGGTATCGTTTGGGGTTATCGCAAATTTTCAATGTCGGTGTTATTATTATTGTTGTTGTTGTTGTTGTTCTATCTCTTGACAGTCCTTCTTCAACACTGGAGCCAGTGCCTCTCAACCTTCTTCACCTTCTTGCTAAATACTTTATCATCTACGACGTCTTCCTTTCCACCAACGGCGTTGATAATAACAGACAGTTGGTAATGACAGACTGCAATAGTAGAATAATTCATTGATCTAAAAAACTAGGTTATTTAACTAGCGGACTATAGGGGTCTTATGCTAACAAAATAATGTAGTAACAAATGGATACCTTTTTAATATAAGAGGAGGCATTCGGACAAGTGGGTTACCCGATGGAAAGTGGTCACCGCCATCTAAGGACATCTATAAGACCAGAAGTATCACTGATGCATTTCCACCGTTTAAAAAATGTCATACGTTCTTTGCTTGAAGGTTTCTAAGTCCTACCCGTTTGGAAAATTTGCCCCTGGTAACTGGTTTCACAAAAGTGCGACGTACGAATTGTAGACCGCCACGCATACCTTAAATTGTACTCCGAAGGTATCCGATGTGTAAAACTCAGCGGTAGAAATCAAACCAAAAATCTAATCATAGCATTCGCCATGATACATGCGGTAGAACACATCGAAAGATTTTACGGGACGCCAAAGGACCAAGCCTAACCAAAATAGTAACAAAATAATGGAGTAACAAGTGAATACCTATATTATTGGTCCAAGATCCGACGTTAGGTCGACCTACATCGAGCTAATAATAATAGGATGAAACCGGCTTTATAGCAAATTTGGTATGTCAGAAAATATATTAAAAATGGGTTGCCTGAAAAAATCCTGGATCGAATATTTTCAATTACTTAAAAAAATGTTTTTTAAGAAAGAAACACTTGTGCTGTTTTACTTATCACTTATAATTTATTACTTTAATATTAGTATTAGTAGCCTACCGGTTTCGCTTATACAGCATCATCAGGGCTAAAACTTAAACTTTAAGTTAAAGTTTAAGTTTTAGCCCTGATGATGCTGTATAAGCGAAACCGGTAGGCTACTAATTACAAAGTAATAAATTATAAGTGATAAGTAAAACAGTACAAGTGTTTCTTTCTTTAAAAATATGAATATTTGGAAGTTTTACCAAGCGCCGACGATGGAAAATATCAAATATAAAAAAATGTTTTTAACATTTCCAATTCTTTTTTCAGGCAACCCTATATATCAACTTAAATTATTATAAAAATTGTAAACATTGTAATGAAACTGCACATATGCGTATATATTTATAAATTTTCTTTTTATCCGATCCCGTGAAAGTAACTAGCATCGACGATTATCTGTTTATACCTGGCAATCCAGATGAACAACAAACAACCCAACTTCTGCACTTCGTGTTATTCCTACTTTAAGTCGGGATAAAATCTTAATATGGCACCAATTAATGAATAAAAATATTTTAAAAAATAAAAATAAAATGTCCAGGATTTTTTCAGGCAACCCATTTTTAATATATTTTCTGATGTACTAAATTTGCTATAAAACCGGTCTCATCCTATTATTATCAGCTCGGTGTAGGTCGACCTAACTTCAGATCTTCGACTATATAGCCTCTGTGGTCTAGAGATCAGCGTGTTGGACTCGACCTCGTGGGGTTGGGGATTCGATTCCCGGTCGGGCAACAAAAATAAAATGTTGTTTTTCCAATTTTGTAATAAAAAAATGTTACTTGGGATTGGATATGCGCCCGGCTGGCTATAGGCTAATCGTCACTTATCAAATTGTAGGAATTAGTGTCTTCGGCTAGTCGTGGGTGCCATGGTTGTGCCTCTGCCTACCTCTTCTGGGATATGGGCGTGAAGATACTTAACTTTATCTATATTAACATAATGATGTCGTATACCTAATTGTTATACTTCTTGTAAAATCAACAAAATAGCCTCACTTAGAAGTGGTCTAGTCTATTGTACGAATGTAGGGCGGCCCAGAGCACACTCTACACGAGGGCCGCAGGTATCACGTGCGAGCCTCCTTGAACCCCTTCAACACTATCTCACTGTGCCACAACTAATCTCATTAATACGTATATTTAATTAGTCCTTTGTGACCTAACATTGTTGGATGTCTTAAAACAAGCCTCTCTTTGTTAGATAACGAATTAGTTTGGTTTGTCAGCTTTTTCATAAGATCCTATTAGATAGATAGAACATTTTTATTTGGAGTAGCAACTTACCCCTTAGATTGTGCAATTATTGAAAGTTTTAGAACATCATAAAACTATTTAAGCCTAAATTTTAAAGAAAGAAAAAAAATTCGTCCCAGATAGGATTTGAACCTGTAACCTTTTGTCTCAAGCCGACGAATGCTCTAACCACTTGAGCTTCTGAGGATTCAAGTGCCCTGGCGAATTTTTTTATTTCTTCCTTTACAGTTAATGCGTTTTTATGTTTTATCAGTGCTAGGTACAATGTATTCTTATACCTACGTTTCGTTAAGAGTTACTTATGAATAATTATGAATGCGACTTCAAAACTAAAATTTTAAAAAAACGTAGTCCAAAAGATTGATCTTAAAAGTTTGGATTTTTGTCGTTATTAGAGAGCTGCTACGTCCAGAATTGGTTTTGTCGTCCATAAAATTTCTTGTAGTCTAATTTTATTTTACAGTAAGTCGAGTATCCAAGCGGCCTACACATTAGGTCGTGTGACGAAAATTGTGATATAGCAGGCAAGTCATTTATGTCGATGGTTACTGGTATTATCAATTTGTACATTTTGGTAGTTTGCAAAATACATTATTTTAGTATCCTAATGGAACAAAAACATAACTTTATCCAGAAAACTAGTTCCGACGGCATGGAAGGTCTGTTGCTCATAACACGGTTGTTTGTTAATATGAAATTAATTACTTAGGTACAGATAAAAATACAGTATTAAAAGATTCAACTAGAAACAGAAATACAGATATAAATGCTTATTTGAGTTTTGGCGCCATCGAGAGAAAAGATGGTCGAAGTTTTTTCATAATTATTGAATTTCGTGTTGATATTGAGTGAAATCAGTCAATTTTGGTGGCATTTTGTATAATTGTGTTCAGCGAAAGTACACAAAATAAAAAGTAAAATAATCATGAAGAAATTAGCGTATCGTATATTTCCTCGTTGCCAATAAATCTCACTACAAGAGCTTGAGTAATGAGGCCACCGCTTTACCCAAGAGCCTGACATGACTTACTGACTTATGACTCATGACTAATTATGATTGATTAAAATTGACATAAAATTTGATGCAAATGTATACTTGACTAATGGCAAAATACTAACGTGAAGGCCAAAACCTAAAGAAAGAAAGAAAAGAAATGCTTATCTTTCAAATATTTGACTTGGTCGTGAATTCACACATGACGTGTACATGCGTCAACCATGTATGCTAACCCTAGTCACCCATAAGATAAATAAAATGTACATAAATAGTAACCAAAAAGTTATGTATATTCGTGCGGGAAAAGCGGCGGCGAACAGTATGTCGTGTAAAATATACAGTAGTGTAATATATAAAAAAATTATATGTTACACTACTATATATTTTTAATTTAGTTACCTACAAAATTAACTACCAAAAAGTTATATATGTTCGTTCGGGAAAAGTGGCGGCGAACAGTTAATGTAAAATATACAGCAGTGTAATATATAAAGCGGTATAGTTCAGTGTCCCTGGCAACACCGAGCACGTGACGGCTGATATACATTTCAAATTAAACAACGATCTCAATATATTGAATTGACTCGCAAATATCGAAGGTAAGCTGACTTATTTGGAATTATGATGTCTCTCCAATTTCTGAGTACCGATGTACAATATGTAGGTAACATTTAGCTCCACATATTGTAATATAGTTTGAAGTTTTTGCCTATGCTCGCGTTTTAAAGAAAACAAAAGAATAGTATGCGCTGCTTTTTCTTCATTTGATACCTTTATGATATAGGGGACAAATGAACAAGAAAATGGAGGCTAGCGGCCCCTCCTTTTAAATCATATTTTTTTTATGGTATTGGAAGCCAAACAAGCAGATGGATTTCCTGATGGTAGGAAATTCACGCTACCTAGATACACCAAAGTTGGTCATGTTGCGTTGGCAACCTGAGGCCGAAATGTTTGGACAGTTAAAGTAAGTTTACCTTCTACCTTATCCTCCGAACTGGAACACGTCAACAGCAACCACTGATGCTATGGTGGCAGGAATAGCTAAGGCGGTGGTACCAATCCGGGTGATTCGTTTATTGCCTATTTCTTCGGGGATATGGGACTTTTCTACTTAAATACTACAAAACTAAAATAGAACTAATGTACTTAGTTACCAAATATTTTTTGTGCGAATCTGAAACTAGTCGCGTGTAAAGAAAAAGTCGATAAAAAGTTCCAATTGAACTTTTTGTTAAAATAAACCGATTAACCCGTAATATCCGTAAGACCCGAGTTAAACGAGATTATAAGTGAGCTATGTGACAGGCTTATCTTTTCATCCTTCAAGAAACCCTTTGTTACTTTACCATGATGGTGATTTCAGAACATGGTTCAGGGAGGGTATTTAAAAATGGACTTTATCTTAATGAAATAAATTAGAATTTGCTAGTCACATACATCTCACAAAGATGTAACCATAATCGAACTATTTAAGAAAAGTTATTGGCAATTTGTTAGAGATAACTGAACTTTGGTTTTTAACATAGCTTTGTTTTTTTTTCTGTTTGTAGACTTAGTTTTTTGTAGTGTGATAAAATAAAATTTCTTAATATTTTTTTGAAATAAAAAAGAAGAAATTTCATTTTTTTGAAATTCTTCATCTCTCTCTGTCGATGTTCTGCCTGATGGAACATTTTGTGCTAATGATTTAATTCATACGTTGAAATCTTTAACTTGAAATTACTTCATCTATCGATAACCAACATAATTAAAAAAAAGGGTTTCAGTCAGAGCGGTAGACTCGCTATTTTGCTAAAGAACGTTACTACCGGTTATGCAATATGCAGTAGTCTTACTCATCTTTGTTTTTGAAATAAATACCTACACCGAGCGGTGAGTCACCACGCAATAGGGCTACGCGACTTCAGTGTTACAACTACATCTACCCATTTGAATTTAGTGACCGAACAAACATTTTTTATTACAAATAAAAATCGTTGAATGCGCAGTGAATGTTCAATAATAATGCAAGTGATATTTTTGTTTACCAACTTTAATAAGATTTTTCTTTAACCACTCAAGTGACACTCAGAAACAGCACAATATAGTTTATTATTGTTCCTTATTATATTAAGTAAAACTTGGATTTAATAAACCAAAATAACACTCACGAATCGCAAGCTCATCTATTTATTACAACATTTAATTATTTACATTTACATACATTTAAACGTTATTACATCGGATGTACGTCAATGCGGCGCAACCGCGTATTATGGTATACCGAGAGCATACCGAAAGCATTTTCGTCCATATGTATGGAGATAGAATTGTGTATGTTACATTATCGTGACATTACGAAATGAAATGAGTTAAGTATGTAAAATCCAATAGGTTCCGGTCGCAAAACGCGTTGAAAATAGCAAGAGTGAAAAATTACGATTGAAAGAAAGCGTTTATGGCTTCGCACGGGTATAAAATATACCCCCCCCCCCCCCCCCCC
>NJDC01058183.1:232148-258926 GCA_002245475.1 Calephelis virginiensis | reverse complement strand
AGACAGGAGAAGAAACGGCGAAACAAACCACCCTGCGCACACAACATTCTGCAATTATATTAATCATATTAGAAATACTGTATTATTTATTCTTATCTGCAAGAAAATCTTTGACATTATAATAATTTCTCTCTAAAAGTAAGTTGAATACCTTTTTTCGAAATCTGTTTCAAGGAAGTGATTTAAGATTATCAGGAATTTGGTTGTATATACGAATGGACATGCAATACACGTTATTTTTGTAAATGTTGAGTTTTTGGTTAGGCACATGTAGTTTCTCACTATTTCTAAAATGAGACAAACCTAGGACATCAGCATTTGTATGAAACAAATAATGATTTTTTTTACAAATACACATACAGCCAATATATAAAAGCAAGGTAAAGGCAATATTTTAAGTGACTTAAAAAGTAGCTTGCATGAATGTAATTGATTGACACTACATATAGCACGTATACACTTCTTCTGAACTCTAAATAGTCTAATTAATTCTACAGCATTCCCCCAAATAGGAATACCATACTGCAAAACGGAAGAAACATACTCATGATAAGCTAAATTTGCAAATAATTTGCTTTATTGCAAAGTAATTTAATAACTTTTCGTAACACAGTTATTCCTTAAGTAAATAATTTTATGTTTTAATACGAATTTACAGCTGGATGCTTACTCAAAATAATATATTTTTTTTAAAATGTCAAAAATAGTCAGTGGTATTATGATATTTCACGATGCGTCGTAATCATAAAAAAACAATGCAACTAAAAATATCAAAAACTAAGTAACATTTTAATAGTTTATCTCAATTATTTCTACAATGTTTTAATATACCGCATTTTAAAATGTACAAATATAAAAAGAAATAACATGTAAAAGTTGCATTTGACATAAGTAACCCCTTTTTATTTCAAATCTCTTAAAATTCGTCGTGTGTTTGTTTGGCCATAAAGATAAGGAGCCTTGTGTAAAGCACATCCGCTTCCCAGTCTTATTTGATGCATAGTCTGTTTCTCCACGGCAGGCTGCACGGTACGACTTAAAATTATAATAAAGAGACGCCTAGTTCTAAACAATGAAATGAGATTTTACCATAGGATTTTATGATAAAGTTAAACAATGTATGTACTGTAACCACGATAGTCACACAATTAATTACTGTCCTAGGTTTGAAGATCTATCACTTGAAAACAGAAAAAAATAGTAAAAAAAGTTAGAATAGTAACCGATTTAAATTTTTGCCAACGCTGCTTAAGTCACAGTGATCGGAAATTAAGTCTAACGCCGCATTCAGAGACGTTAACTATCTTTTAATCAGTCATTGAATTGACATTTTCTATTCAAAATTTTGACTTTATGATACATTAATTGTTAATTGACATATCTGAGTACGGTCATAAGTAAATTTTATTACTGTTATTAATAAACATGAACCAAAATACACCAAGGTTTAATCTGGTATTAAAATAGTCATTATTACATTGTGACACTGACTAAAATATTAACTTAACTCTTACTTTAGTCTACTTTTATTAACAAGACGGTATAAGCAATCTGAAATATGTCATTATGTAAACCACACTAGTTTACTACATACAGATCATGAACTATACAATGAAGGAAGTTTAAAAGCATACACAATATTGTAAGTGAACTCCAATGTATTCAATGTTTTGAGATAGGTAGCAATACAGCTAAAAGGTCCTATGAAAGAATACCACACACGTGTTTTTCCCCGTGTTGGTCCGGGCTCCTTTGCAGAATAGATCTGCCTTCCTGCCAGGCAGCTCGTATAAGGCGAGCATAGGCTTATCGTTACTAACACCGTGACATCTGACTAAGTGGTAAGTTTCGCAGCGACTCGCCCAGATTGATACCACCGCCTTACCTATTCCTGCCGCCATAACGTCATGACATGTTCCAGTTCGGAGGGTAAGGTAGCCGGTAAACTTACTTTGGCTCGAGGCCTAACATCCCGGCCTCAGGTTGGCAACACACCATTACCACCTTTGGTGTCTCTAGGCGGCGGGAATTTTTTACCATCAGGAAATCCGTCTGCTTGTTTGCCTTCCAATATCATAAAAAAAGATTGACCTCAACTATTACAGGTAGATATTACATGACGATCGAATATTTACTTATACGAAAGATAGCTAACGATTCCGAGATGGTCCCTTATAAATATTATCAACATCCTAAATAGCATTTCACTAAAAGATATCGTCCGTTGCACCCTGGGGAAACACATCCAGTTAAAAGCTAATCGTCAAATTTTATAGCTATATGTACTAAACTAACATCGATATTGTAAAAGAAACTAGCTTAACTTTACGTTTATTACTGTATGGCACTATCATACTCGTAAGTGTACTTTTGTATTTATCGGATACAAAAAAAATACTCCATTTATTAGGTAAGACTTTAGTTTCTGTATTAGCCGTCTGTCATGTCATAAATTTAGTTGTTTTCGTAAAAATTGCAATTCTATTGAGCTTCTTTGTCCTGCTGCCATAACATCAGTGCTCGCTCTTATTATACTCCATTTATAAAAGAAGATCGCTAGGAAACTTACATAGAAATGTTCAAATTAAATCTACGAAAGAGCTAGGGTAACTAGCATGGTCAGGTAAGCAAAACACTGTAACATGTTTGATATATCAAAGTATTCTTTCTCTTGTGTTTCCTACTTACCCTCAGGAATTTCGATTGCTCGTACGCCCTCTAACTTTTCCAAGCAGCTCGTTAAAGGCGAGCATAAGGTTACTGTCACTAGCACCATCACATTTGACTAGGTGGTAGAGTTTCACAGCGACTCGCCCGGTTTGGTACCATCTTCTTACCTATTCCTGCTGCCATAACATCGGCACTTGTCGTTGACGTGTTCCGGTTTGGAGGTCAAGGTTACCTTAAACTTACTTTAGCTCGAAAAAATAAAGAGGCTCGAGGCTTAACAGAACGACCTCAGGTTGGCAACGCACTTTTACCACTGAATTTCTTACCAACAGGAAATCTGTCTGCTTGTTTGCCTTCCAATATCATAAAAAAAATATTTTCCAGAACTAATAACGTCATCATATCTTTTGGTTGAGCGTTCAGTTTTCCCCATTCCTTACGCGAATGTTTGTATCATGAGTAAAAGTAATTTACCTGTGATTCATGCGAAAAATGGCAACACATATTCACTTTCTTATACTGTGTATAATACTTCTAAGAATCTTGAATAAGCTGATACGTATTCACAATTCTTAATTATGACAAGACATTTCAAGCTCTACATAATTGTAAGACGATATACTTTTCATTGCGTCTTTTTGAGGTGTTTTTTTGTCATTTTGCATAGAATAAGAGGAAAATTCGCTTATGTATTGGTCACGACGCGGTCACAATGAATGGACCTCCAAAGAGCCAACCAGTTTGGTGAGGTATGCACTACAAGGGAAGTCTCTTAGATGGTGAGTAATTCGATTAATAAGGACAAGACGACGGGTATTTGGGAGTAACAATTTTAAATTCGAACTCCAAGTGAATATTTTGCGCATACGTATGTGATTTTGTTTTAGGTTGCCGAAGATTTATTATCTGTTGTTGCTGTCTATTTCCCTCGTCTTCGTACACGTGTTAAAGTGAATTTTCTTTAGTGATGAAAAAAAAAGTTTTCTCATACCTATCCTAAATGTAGATCCGTACTATATGTACTACATATACCTACAACATAAAATTTGGTGAAAATACGTTCAGCAGTTTTTGTGTGCAAAGTGAACAGACATACCGACGGCAAAATTAGAAACTCCATTTTAGGCTCTATATTCTGTCTTTCTGTAGCAATAATTGACTATTGTTTTAAGGAATATTTCATATACAGGTTTAGTTAATTACTGTGTTTTCTTGTAAGTAAAGGATGAGACAGTGCTTGTAGTGCGGATGAAGGCGTAAGAAAAGTAGCTTTATTACATTCAATGATAATTATGACATATTGACCAAACCCAAGTACTTATATTCTGTAGTATTGTGGGCACTTGGTGGATTTCGATGTATACTTATATATATTTTGCCTCTGTAGTCTAGCAGTCCATTTTTGGACTTGTCTTCACGTAGTTTTAGGTTAGATCCTAACATAAATAAAAATGTATTTTTAAATTTTATTTTAAAAACAACATTGACCGCGATAAGTGCCTGGTTGGCTATAGGTTTGCCACACATATTGTGGGACTTACGGCCGCTCTCAAAGACGTCAATTATTGTCTTTTTAATTTTATATATTATATATAAGGTAACGGTTAGTTATAAAACTCTGTTTATCTAATAGGTAAAAAACCAGAAATATTCCTAATCCCCATATCCTGCTGATTTCTTGGTTGGACAAGAGAAAGGAAATGTGTTTATTAAATTTTCTCGTAAATACAACTTTGCTAAGTGTGCTTGGGTGGCGATAGACTTGCCACGTATCACATTATAAGCTGGTGACTAGTCAGTTGTACTGCCTACTTCTTCGGGGATACGGGCATGAAGATACTTTACTTTACCTTGTTACTAAAACGACGTCTCTAAATATATGTATGTAATGTCTATTGTTATGTATGTTGATCTCAGTAGGAAGTCTAGTTGGGAATATGCCTGGTGTGTCACATAGCTACAATATCAATAACGCAAAATAAACAACCGAAATAAAAATCTATATAAACATTTGAATGTTTTAAAATGACCTACAAGCAATTACCCTTCACAAATACTATTGCTGTTAATCGACCGATATAATATACATTCGGAGCGCGGCCGCCATATGTAAATCCACCGGATCCTTCCGAGAACGCGCCATCTTGTACCCTAATTATTTTTAATTGCCGCGAGCAGACACGACGCGTACGGCCTTCGAAAAAGTTTAATTTTTTTCATGTCTAGTCACTGAATCCACGATTACAATATGACTCAACGCGGCGCTGGTAAAGGCCTGTAATAATATTAAACGAGGATTTTTTGTTTAAATGTTTCGGTTTCTTTCGGGGAACAAGCGGTGATCGTAAATCAGTAATGGCGATTGGTGCCCTATTATTTGTGTTATTCGCATAAATTTAAGATAGGGTGTAATTGCAACATTTTGAAGGATATGCATACTCTACCGCCGCGGGTGGTACCATTACGGAGTTGATTATCGTAATAAGGGAGACTAAGTTGCATTTTGCTTTTGTTTAACGGTGTTATTTTTTTATAATGATTCTTGATAAAATACTGCTGCTGTTATAATTCAAAGTTATCAATATTAAATTTATTTATTTGCATGATACAAGGTAATTTGTTACAAAGGTCTCTACTAATTTAAAAATATTTGATTGGTGTTTGTTTTAATGAAAAAATATTTTAATAAGCTATATTTATTATAAAAGCAATTCATAAAACAATCTTCGCCTTACCAAAAAAATAGATGTCTGTTTAATAAAACACTGTCTAAAATTGACATCCAACCAAATACATTCTACATGTGGATGATGTTGCAGCATATTATTGGTTGATAATTCCATTTTGAACAGTGTTTAGGATAACGTGTGTAACGTTTGTTGTCTGTAGACGTCAAGTATTTCTAACCAACCATCAGGAAATCCGTCTTTCCTATAACATTCAAATATTTTATTTATCTTCGCTATAACTTTAAATTATATATAGTTTAGAATTAATTTAGTACTAGATAAGTTTCAGCAATAAGTGCACGATATCAGCATGTCCGACGATGATTTTTTACCATCAAGTATCATAAAAAAACTATTTTTTATAAATAAATTACCGTCTAACTTATGTATGCGTCTTCTAACTTACAAATATTTCCCCGTGCTTCACTTCGTGGTCCGGGTCCACTGAGTAGAAGAGACTGTCTGCCTCTCTGCCAGGCAGATCGTAAGAGACGAGCACATGTTAAATAATAGGTCAGTACCAGCGAGGCCACTGGTGGTAGAGAGCTGTCAGCAACTTGACTAGGTAGGGATCCACCACCTTACCTATTGCTGCCATAATCCGTCATGTTCTGGTCCGGAAAGTAGGGTAGCCGGCTGATTTGTACAATAGGTCTAAAATCCCAGTCCATGAATATCGACGCACCTGTAACATCTTGGGTGACTATAAGCCACGGTTGTCTCTTAACATCAAGACACTCGTGTGTTTATTCGCTGACCTCTCACATATAAAAAAAAACTAAAGACTTTGCATACATCCGATACTAGTTACCTATATTATTCTACTCGTGTGGCCTCTTTCAAAGATACTCTTTTTTCTATACTAATTATTTATTGAGTCCAATAAAAAAAGACTGTAACTTAATATGCAGAGCTTTTTGAACAAGGAGCTTACATTTTTTACTGCAAGTATTTGCTCTGTCAGTAATCGTAACTGACGTTTTGTAACTGACCTCCGAGCTCCACCATTATGAGTTCCAATGACTAACCGGTCGGAGTAGATCTACTTGAAATAATTACATCTGTACCGAACTTGCGCTTAAAGTTTTTGCACCAATCAAGATATAATTTGGATGAGTAATCATGTGCTTGGAAGATATTGATACGTAGATAACTATATCATTATGATGCAGTGTAAGGCTAGGAACGCACGGAGCGGTTTTTACACGCGCCCGCGGCGGTAACAGAATTGCGGTTTTATTTCAAAACTCACGAGCACGGTAATTTGTGTGGTCCCATTGCCGCGGCCGTCGCGGTTGAAATCATCGCCCGCAAACTTTCTACGGGCGGGCGACTGCTGCCGCGGAAACCGCAAACAACCGCTGCCGCGGAAACCGCAAACAACCGCGGGCGCTGCGGGTGTGAAACGCGTCATGAAATGTGCTCGCACTTTTTGCATATAAATCTACGTTCTAGAGATCCTGCGGGCCCGCAACCTAAACGAGCGCGGGAAAAAACCACTCCGTGTGTTCTTAGACTAAGTTTTTTTTAATATGATAAAATAGTGAACACTACTGTCTTGGTGGTAAGAGGTAATACATGCATACTTATACACACCATAGATGTTGTAGGTGCGTCGCTATCTCGTAACTGATGTGTAAAAGAAAGGAAAGACGTATCAAAACATGGTACTGTCATTAATATGGCGTCAGGAATAGGTAAAGTGGTAGATCCCTACCCGGGCGAGTTCCAGTACAGCCCTCTACCACCAGCGGTCTTGTTGAACTTTGCTCGCCCTCGCTCGCTCGCTTTACGAGCTGCCTGGTAAAGGACAGCTTTTTTTTCTATAGAGACACGCGAACCAACATGAAGAAGAGAAGTTTATGATTTGTGTACCTAGTTTATATGATTCTAAACTTAAATCATCGCCTATTCTTAACATTTTTAATGATATTGTAATATTATATCGACAAATAAAATAACAATACATCGTGAATATCCCGTATAAATAAATAAAAATGTGTAGTTTATGTTTGTCAGTGGACGTCATTTTAATAGGTACATTTTTCTAGGGTAAAGGGTGGAATTATCATTTATTCCCGTGTTGGTGCGGGCTCCTTTCCAGAATAGACCATCTGCCTTTCTGCCATGCTTGTAAAAGCGAGCATAGATTTACCGTCACTAACACCGTGACATCTGACTAGGTGGTAGAGTTTTGCAACGACTTACCTATTCCTGCCAACATAACGTCAGTGCTTGACGTTGACGTATTCCGGTTCAGATAAAGTACCCGGTAAACATACTTTAGCTCGAAGCCCAACATCCCGGTCTCAGGTTGGCAACGCATTATTAACATCTTTGGTGTCTCTAGAAGGCGTGAATTTCTTACCATCAGGAAATAGAGCTGTAATCTATAAACTAGCTAGCTGAGCCGACAGACATTATCCTTTCTGTAGCGTGATACGTTGATCACGAAAAATGGGATATAAGATATATAAGATAAGATAAGAAGATATATACAGTGCGTAAATGTCATTATTCATTACATTTGGCCACAATATGTAGAAATAATTTCTTTCATTAAAAATATGAAAACCTACACGTTCCATAAATTACGAAATTTGATGTAAATAAACTCAACTATATCGTAGCGAAGTATAGCAATCTAACAACTACTTGATCCAATGACAGTACTCAGTAGCCTCTGCATTGTTTTTTGTATGCCCCCATGTGCCGGACCCTTTTGTGACACTTTTGTCAAAAGCTTTCTACTATTACCGCATGATAAACGACTTTCGAATGGGGCAAATTTAGTTTTATTGTGAAAAAATACTGTACTTCCATACTTTTGTTTCACAGAAGATGTGATTTGTTTGGAATCTACTTATTTTGAACATTGTATTTTATACTCAGGCTTTGTTTATCCAAATCTGTTTAGAAAAAGGGAAATTACATCCTTACTTTTTCAATCAATTAAACACACATATACGTATCGTCACGCCAAGTCACTTACGGGGTAGGCAGAGTTTGTGGAGTCCCAAGTGGGAATTTTAAATATTGGTCTAATTATAAATGTCTTTACTAGATATTACAATGGTGAGGATTTTCTATTGGTTAGAAATACACGCAGTCCTTCGATAAGATAAGATAAAAAAATCAAATATCGTCCGAAAGAAAAAGAGTAAATTGTAAAGTCTTAGCAGTAATTACATATAGGTAAAATAATAGTGTGTACGTTACCTCAGCAAGAAAGTAGCACCTTGAGGGATATGAGTGGGAAACATAACTGGTGTGTGACACAAAGTCATTTTTAGCTTCCGAAAAAGTATATCTCAGCATCGCATCCTGTGATTTCTGTGTTGATTTGATGAGAGGTTTTACTTTTACCAACTTTGAAGAGGCAATGATAGAGTTCAATAAGCACGTAGAAGACATGCCTTCAGATCTGGTTTTGAAAAATGGTTCGATCGCATGAAAAAATGTTTAAAATGTAAAGGAGATTATTTTGAAAAGCAATGAACATAATATTTTGGTCATAACATGTTGTTTTTTTAAGTTACGCTAAACTTATAGTGTGACCTACGTATAAGCTTTCTGTTCATGCGCAATTTTTAACTCTTACAACTCAGAAATCGTTTTTTTCCGTTTATTTCCAAAACGACAACATGTACAAATTTTCATATTCTGCGCACATTTACAGCAGATCGAGCACTAATTATGAGTCC
This sequence comes from Calephelis virginiensis, assembly GCA_002245475.1. NCBI lineage: Eukaryota > Metazoa > Arthropoda > Insecta > Lepidoptera > Riodinidae > Calephelis > Calephelis virginiensis. The sequence continues at coordinate 249,823 of NJDC01058183.1, read as the reverse complement.
CACTCAACACTCTAGGTGCTACTTTCTTGCTGGGGTTAACGTACACTAAAATAGTATAGCCCTTGCGGGACCTACTTAGTACTGTAAAGTTTCATCGCCGTGCTGACAAAGTCGCGGGTGTTAGTGTGTGATATACTCGTAATCACATATGATAGAACATTCCGAAAACAATAATTACATCTGTCTACCCGAAGGTTATCCACGATTTATGAACCAAGTCTAAGAAGTGCGAGGTACTTATTATACGTAATGTTATTCACGTAATGACTAATCCTGCTAGCGTTCAAGCACGAATACGCGCTTCCGGTTTGTTTTTTATTTTTGGCGCTTACTTTTTGTGATAAATTATTAAAACTACCCTATTTTTTTTTATTATCTTGTTGATAAGAACGCCATCTTCATTTCTCAAGACCAACTACTTATTTTCCAAACTTTTTAGTGCGCCATCTGTGATCTTTTATCGTTATATTTATATAACTTTAATACCTTTTTATATCTTTTTATATTTCTTTTATATCTTTTTATCTTTTTTATATCTTTTATCGTTATATATTTGTTTGTGTGTATCAAATGCATAGTAGTGTAGGTAATGTTCTATTTATTGATTTAATGTACTTTATAAGCATTATTATTGAAAAATATTGCGTTCTGCACTTCTCCTACACATAAACTGCCACATACTCCTACACATAAGTGTGCCAAATTTTATGCTCCTGCGTCCGCGCAATTTTCGTAAAAAAGGGTCCAAAGTTTTGGCATCACGTATTAATATATAGATGTAACAAACAAATAGCGCAAATCATTTGTGGTTAATATTAAATATTACTTATTGATAACATTTTGTATGACAAAAATTAAAGTTTGGTTTTCCTTATTTTATTTTTTTATGTGATAGGTCAACGAACATGCTCACGGGTCTCCTGATGGTAAGAAACAACCGTGGCCTATATACACTATAGATATTACAGGTGCGTCGCTGTTCTGCGGCCGGGATGTTATGGCTAACCTGTAAGTCTACCCTCTACCCTACTCTCTGGAGAAGAACACGTCAGTGCGAAAAACTGTCATTATTTCGGCAGGAATAATGGATGTGTGGATCCCTGACTATGTTGCTGTAACACCAGTGGTCTTGTTGGCAATAAATCATTTAACTTACCTGCTCGTACCTTCAGCTCGTATGACCGGCCAGGTGGACAAGCAAATAGTATATTCTACATTGGGGACCCGAAGAAAATGGAAATAAAAAGTATCATCACGCTCAAATCCATGAAGACGTAGGCAGAGACACGACTAGACGAAAACACTAAGTCCCATAATGTGATGGGTGGCAAGTCTATCGCTAACTGGGCACATATTCAATCCCAAGCACCTTTTTATTTATTACAAAATTGAAAAAGGTAAATTTTCCTTTTGTTAACGAATCCCGATCGATAATTATTGGAATAATAATATTATTGGAAATAATGGTTTAAATAAGTACTTACATATTATAATTTAAATATTGACTTTTTTCACAGACTTATGGTTAGTGTTAATATTAATATTTGTTAATAAACAGTATTTCATGTATACGTAATATAAAATATATCTGTGATAAAAAATAAAAATGTCCTACATTAGGTATTGTGATTTTATTAAAAAAAAATCAGCTGATTCACCCTTATCACTTATCACTTAGGGGTATGAAAAATAGAGGTTTGACGATTCTCAGACCTACTCCATATGTTCACAAAATTTCATGAGAATCGGTCAAGCTATTTCGGAGGAATTCGGTAGCGAATATTGTGACACGAGAGTTTTATATAAAAGACGATTAAAACAATTAAATTAAATTAAACTTGTCTGTGTACTTATTGCCTTAATTATAATAAAGTTCAATGCAAAAATATTCGTTATCAGTATTTCTTTTGTTGGCAATATTCCGATTTCGGATACACAATCGGCAAGTATCGACACTTAAAAACGTTACACATAAAAACGAGGCATAAATTTTCAAACATCATTAAGTTAAAACGATTTATTCTTGCGACCTCACGTACCTACGTTTGCGTAAATGGTACGAAAACAATTTAGAACATTCGATTGAATGCTCAAATGCGGTACATTGGTTTATTTCTTAAATATAATGAGCAGTGTATCGCTAAAGTTGAATTTAAATTCCGATCTTATACAAAATGTATCATCACGCAGGTACCAAATTTCGGTTTATATGTTTTTATTGTTAGTAATGTCTTATGAGATTTTTTGAAATTATTTGTACATTGCGTGTACTGTTAGTGTTTTGATATTTATTACCTGTATCAAGTGCGCAATGTATGTACATATACGTATAACAGCTATCCGCAGGTAATTGCCATCGTCTACACTTGACGTCTCTACCTGCGAGTTCAATTAATGGATTCAAAAAGGTTTCACTTAAGCGCGGGAAAATGTTGATTTCATAGCTTATGTACAATGTTTTTTAATTTAAAAGTAAAATAAATTCACGGATTTTCTGGATTGTGATAATATGCAACAGATATAAATGATGAGAACATATTAAGTAAACTCACTAGCTATTAACTTTGTTACTTATGAAAATATGCTGATAATTAATTAGTATTTATATTGTAACTTAAGGATATACTAATTTATACTAACCCGGCCGGGTTATCAAAAAGTTCTACCATTTACTTACTCGTTAAATATTCTTACCAAAGTTTTCTAGGTCTTTTCTAGTTTCAAATTAGCCAAACACCAGTAACATCTTTGTATGCGATACTAATTGTCCCGATAAACTTCGTTTCATGCGTTCAGTTTGTATTGGAGAAATTAAAGCGCCCATATCCCGGAAAAGGTAGGCAGAGGCACAACCAAGGCACCCACAACACGACGACGAATAATTAAAATGTTGTTTTCCTAGTTTTTCATAAGAACCTTATATCTCCTGACAATAACAACACACCAAAAAGAATTATCAGAATTGGTCCCTCTGTTCAGGTCTGATGCAATGACCATGCAAAATAGGGATTCATTTTTATATAATATATAGTTAGAAAAATTTAGTTCATGTCACTGTTAAAAAAGAGGAGGTTATCAATTCGTCTATATGTTTTTTTTATATGTTTGTTACGCTATTACTCGGCCGATAGCCAACAGATTTTCATGGTTACTTTTTAAAAAAAAGATAGGTCATGATTTCGAGGTGGCGTCCCTTATTAAATTTATCGTGATCTGGTTAGTGGATTTTGAGTTATATTAAATAGTATATGTACTATTTAGTATATCTATATATATGTACATATCTCGATAATAATGAGGTCCTCAAAATTAACTAAAATTTATACAGTAGGTATTAAGTTTAACTTGGGACCATTTTAGAATCGTTAGCTATCTTTCAAAGAAAGTACGAGTATTATCAAACCGCATCGTGGTATTCAATGAAATACTTAGTTGGAAATAGTTTTTACAGTTTTGTCTCTACTGTTACTGGGCTTTTTTTGGTAGGCTTTAAATCCTTTATCGTCTATGGACTTTGATGAACTTGTCGCCTGCTGGTTATGTTATTCCACTATTGCATTAAGTCATTTCTGGGCGATAGAGTGCTGGACAATAAGTGGCCGCAGGTAGGTAACAGCGCCTAACCTATTCCTGCTGTCCTAACACAAAGGTTCGATGTAGTTGTGTTATGCCCTGGAGGATAGAAGAGACGGAAAACTAATTCACATGCCCTCACCTAAGACCGCTGACATGAGATAACGACGCAGTGCTTTTATTATTATTTATTATATTTAGGTATACTTATCCCAGGCTCATATTATGTGCAACGTACCGTCAAAATTGAAAAAGGTGTGATTTTTTATCATCAAGTCTATTTGCTGTTATTGCTTCCTATAACGAAGTACCTTCACGCCCATATCTCCGAAGTGGTAGGCAGATGCACAACTAGGGCACGCACGACTAGCCGAAGACACTAAGTCCCACAATGTGATAGGTGGCAGGCCTATCGCCAACCGTCAACCAAATTATTTTTTTGTTGCCCCACCCGGGACTCGAACCCGGGACCTCATGGTGTTAAGTCTAACACTTGGACCGCTAGTCCACAGAGGCGATAAAATATGCTTCCTATACTATTATAAAAAAATATTCACTCGACCTATGACTCAATCACGAAAACCTCAAGTATTTAGTGTATGTAGGTACTTGTAGGTACATAAACTTATTTTAACCCCTGACGCCGACCCTCGGCCAAGTAACTAATACTTGTAATAAAAATAAATACCCTTCAAATGTCGGGTCGATTTTTTATCAATTAATAATTACGGCCCTGCTCAGGTACTGAACTTAATCCTGCCGAGCTACAGGAATGCGACACGTTGGTACAAAATCTTATTTAACATGCTTTAATATTTGTTACTTACCTAATTTTAGACCCCGATAGAAAAAGAGGGGTGTGAAAGGTTTTACGTGTCTGTTTCAATTGAAGATTTTTGCAATGCTGAATTATATTATTGGTTTGCGGGGCAAGTTAGTAGGTTCAGGAAACTCAAGATCTTAATCAATACCACCGTAATACCATTTAATTTCCCTAATGTCAGTGCTTGACATAGTTGTGATCCGCTTTGGAGGGAAATAGTTTCGCACGAGGCATATTTCTCTGATTGAGATTGGCAACACTCTTGACATCTTAACAGTAGAAAATCCGTATGCTGGCTTGCCTACCCGATGCTACAAAAAATATGTACTACTATATGATAGTTAAAATTATTGAAGATAGGTAATAATATGTAGTTCTCATTCTCAGAAAGATAAACTCGTAAAACTAAATGTATGTCTTGGAATTAAAATTCATCTCTTTCAGGGTTAAATCTATTAAATAGTTAATATGCAGAATAAATGACCATTTGAGCGTTGAGAATTTGGCCTTTGTTTTTTTTTTGACCTCCACCTATTATAATTGCATAGTATACAGCTGTATCCACTTGCGCCAAAAGAATAAAAATTCCCTCACCACGAAAATATGATTTTATTCTGCACAATTGACTTTCTCGCTTTTAAATTTTAATTGTAATGATTTTTTGCTATCTCTTTTTATTTTGTATTTGAGACCAGAAAAGCGTATTCTTTTTTTGAGTACCTACTGTCAAAATAATGTTTGATAATATCCGTACACAATTATCGAAATAAAAATAAAAGTGTAATAATTTTAAGCTAAAGTATACCATATAAACTTGATAATAAAATGGATATTTGTTTAAAATTGATTTAGGGAAGAACGATGATACTTCAAAATGTCGATCTCGATAGCACAGGTAGACGCGTCCGAACAATACCACCTCGAAATTCAAACGCAAAAAGTAGCAAAAACGCGGTAATGAGCGCACTGTCAGGGGATAATGGCTTTTCATTGTCTATGCGGCCAGTGTTGTTTTGGAAGAAAAAAACCTTTTTGTTTTTTTTTATAAAGCAAAGCCGTAATTTCAAACAGCCTTACCCAAAAATGGTTGATCTACTTTTAAATGCATTTCCACTAAGCAGTTATTCTAATTCTATTTGTATATTGAATGTGAACCTTTCTACAATAAATTTTGTTACATTTGATACGTAACGGAGATTCACAGCTGGGTGTAAATAAGTGCTGTTATATGCAAATATGTACAAGCTTATGAATGGATGTTATATACATGTGTCGTATTAACAAGCTTGGTAAAATATACATAAAATTGACAATTTGTAAAATAAAGCTAAAATATGGCAGCGAAATTGGATTTCTTTAGAAAACACGCGATAAAGCTGACTGCGCTATCAAAATATATTACATTTTATCATTTTACTGCGTAAATTATTGATGACATTTAATTTGATAATTTAGTGTTTAATAATTTGCATATGGATTATCTCTCAGTTACTCGTTAAAGATCTACATTTAATTAGTTGGTTTATTGACCTATTAGGTTAAGTACCTTGATTGATTATTCAATTATTACTTAATTGATATCACGAGGACGAAGCCAGATTTTCGTTTCATTTACATCGATTGACGTTACGCGGTACCATGGTTATTTATTTCAGTAAAATAAGTTATTTCTACCCGTCTGAAAGCAAAACTATTTGTATTTTGAGTTTGGTATTTATACCTACCTACCTTTATAACTTTATGCATTGTTAGATAAATTGTATGAGTTCAAGAGTTCTTAAATACTCGTTATTAACTAACAAACATGGCGCCCAAAATGATATTCCTAAATTCTATTATTACTGTAATAGTTATGGTTAAAAAATAAAAGGATATTTTCGTAAGTTTAATAGAACAGTAATTTTAAAGTAATACGGGACTTATACCTACCTCCTTTAAGCAGTTAAATTAAATAATTTAATTGGTGTAAAATAATTATTGACAATGCAATGAGCAGTTGAAAATTATCAATATAATAAATCTGAAAGTTTGTATGTAAGTTTATAACGTCTTCCCGCTTAATCGGTTCAACAAATTTTGTTGAAATTTGACTTGTCGCTAATTTTGTTATTAGTGTTGCCAGTTTAAATCTAGCTTAGATTTTTTAAATATGTAAAAGTAGAATTTTCTAATATAGAAGTGAATACTATTACTAAATATTATTTTCGTTGACATTTGGACGTATTTTGACTAACATTCAGATTTGATCTTCTTCACCATTGCCACCGTTATTTGAAAAGGTTAATTATCTGCAATTAAACGTTTCTCTAAAATTATTAAATCTGGTTACACTTAATGTTTAATAAAATATCTGTTTCGTTTCCGGTGCGTTATTAGATCTCATTTCAATTATAAGGCGGTATCTGATGAAGATCGTTGCATTAGCATACCGGTCAAGTACATTGGAGCAGAGCTTCCTAAACTGCGTGTCATGACTTCCAGAGGTATCACGGCGATATCGCGAAACGCTATACACGAATACATTATTAAAAAAAATTGTAATTACACAAGGCGAACAAGCAATTTTAAATCGGTTTCCTCCGTGTTGGTTCGGGTCCGCTGAGTAGAATAGACCAGGTGTCTCTCTGCCCGGCAGCTTGTAAAAGAGGGTCACTGACATCTTATTCGTAGCTCATTAGTCATTAGGTCACCATCAAGACTACTGGTGATAGAGTTCTGTGTAGCAACTTTCCTGAACCAGCTGCTGCAAACATGACTCCATACTGTTCTGAACCGGAGGGTAAGGAAGCCGGCAGACTTATAAAAATGGGCTTAACGTCCCGGCCAATGAACAACGACGCACCTATAATATCGATGGTGCCTATGAGCCATGGTTATTTTTTATCGTTAGGAGAGCCGTGTACTTGTTCGCTGACCTCTTATATAAAAAAAACAAAAGGATTTTTGTAAAAGAAAAGGAATGTGATACGGTACCAACTTGATGTTCTCTTGGGTGGGTAAATAATCCAGTACCAGTCTAAATGCAATAAAGTAAAGGTCCTTTTTCAAGCAAGCATTCTTGATACGCTATAGTTATTATATCTTGTGAAGTAATATGAATTTGTAAATAAGTTACAAAAAGGAAATATAGAGACACAAGTAGGTAAGTAGTAGTAGTTCCTGTCAAGGTTTCCAAAATTAATATATTTTTGATTTCCCGGGATGCATTATTCAAAAGTTTGGGAAACCCTGCACTATAGATATGGTTATAAGTTCATCAGTGTCATCGTATAATATGATCTAAAGATTGTATATAGTTTCTGGTTTTACTTCTACTAGATTTATGTTAACTGGCTTTTTTAATTTAACTGTTACTATGTTTGAGGCTCGGTATCGGAATCACTTTCTCTCTATCATAATACTTGATTTTACAATCAATTCTAATGACAAAAATATATTTCTTTTTACAGTCTGTGTTATTATATAGTACAGATACAATGTTACTTACTTTTCCATAAACTTAGCAGCAATTAAACATATTCATATTTTGATGACGATATAGCAACAATTTTGCTGTTTCTATATTTTTTTATTCATTTTAACAATATTTCAAATCCACCGACTTACCTATTCGTGACAGTGTTTTGTTCTAGTCCGGAGGGTATGGTAACTGGTAGGCACAATAGTCCTAACACACCGTCTAAAGGATAACGACGCACGCATCTGTTGTTTCTATATGCCACGGTAATCTCTTACTATCGGAGAGTTGCGTGCTTTTGCGCCATCTTATCACTTAAAAAAATGTTTATTTTTAAGATAGTGAATTTCGCTTTACATTTTTTTTGCACGTCAACACTTTCAGTAGTAGTCGCTGTAGTATTAATTGCCTGTTAGTGCTATTTTTTTATATAATTATAATTAAAAATGTTTTATGTCGCAACACCAAACTAGATGTCGTGCTACTTTTACTTGGTTAAAATGTATAATAAAACAATTTATTTATATACATTTTATTTACTGGTCTGAGGGACAGCTACGCACCTATAGCATCTGTCTTGTCTATAGGCCACAAAATGTTTCTAAGTTACAACGAGGGCGATGATTAAAGGCTACAAACTAGCGAACTACTCGTACATAAGCTGTCTATATAGCTGATGAAAATGCTTGACATTGTTTGCTCCTTATAAAAACAACTTTTAACAATATAAAGTTTATTGAAATATTATTTTATTTGTAAACTACTTTGACCTTCCTTTTTTCAAAAAAAGCCGTTTATAATCAAAGAAGTAATCACATAGTTCATACAAATACGAAGATCTGATAACTGTATTTTATTAAGCATGGTAAAATAAAAGTCCCTTTACCTACTAATACAGATATTTTTCCCTTCACCTAAAACCGACAATCCTACTTTACTGTTAAAAATAATGTCTGGAGTATGTTTCCCATAAGATGAGTAGTATACTTTCCTCAAACCGTTACGTCTTTTGAAATTTATAAATAATAGTAAATAGTAAATTCGCGCCCGCGCGTTTTATAATTTATCTCTAAGCTCATCTAATGGCTTTATTTACATAAAAATAACATTATATTCTTACAATTACGGGCATCGCTATCTAAACTTCTTCCAATAGAAATCTACTTAGCATCGTATTATTTTGCATCTCAAACATAGTATTATCTGTGGATTGTCTATTTATTTATTTAAGTGTTACCATTAAAATGTATATTTATAGATACGACATTTATATTTGTATTTTAATAGCTTTATTGTGAATAGCTTAATGTGCATAGAATACATACAAAATGTGCCCGTCCATAAGTTTAACATTTTCCCACACAATACGATGAGCGGATGCGGATGTCGCTGTATTTTATTTTACAAACAATTTAATGTCACGATATGTACTGTCAATAATTTTATTGTATACCTATCTCTACGGTGTTGAAAGGTTAACAAACAGACTGATTTGTTAATATTACGACACACCGTTTAATGACTACATATATTGGGAATAGAGCGTTGCCAACTCAAGACTCATATGTTAAAACTTTTTTCCGTATGTTTATCCGTATAAATGAAAATGAATCGCTCAATGTTGCTAACCACAAAACTCGAGAACAACTGGAGCTATTTGAAAAATTACAAGCAAAGTAGAAAAAACATCGAGTTTTATTTTTCTCACATAAACTAATTTAACGCCAGCCGCAAAATAAGGAGTGTTATAGGTCTAAGGCCCTTTTTTATTATTAAAACAAGTTGTTAGTTGCTGCACATGTATGCATGCTGCTGTATGCTAGTAGTCTTTTTGATAATGACCTACTCGTATATTCCCACTTGTGCTTGCCTTTTACGAGCTGTCTGGCAGATGGTTTATTCTACTTAATAGACCTGAACTAATACGAGTGTGTGTGTGTGTCTGTATGTGACATCGTAGCTTCTAAATGAAAGTATCGATATCGATGCGAACTTTTCGTTTAAAATCTGATAAAGTCGGAAATTGTTACTTCTTCTTCTTCTTTTAATTATGGCTTTCTATCGATTTTCACGACTACTTTGCCAATGTCAAGTTAGTTAATTCTTATATAGTCATTAGTCACTATGTACAAAGTCATGTCAGGTCAGGGTCTTCAGTAAAGCGGTGGCTTAATTACTCATCTAGTGAGATTTGACGGCAGCGAGGAAATAGACGATATACTAATTTCTTCATGATTATTTCGTTTGTGCACTTCCACTGAACAATATTAATTTAATTCCCAATGTAAATTAACCAATTTCACTAAATTTAAACACGAAATTCAATAATAATGAAAAAATTACGACCACATTCACGATGGCACCAAAACTCCTACTGTTACTTTTTTATTTTGTAACATTATAAGTTAACATTTAATGACAGGTACGATATTTGCCAAGATACGTAGTAATTAGGTATTAATATAGATGAAGATTTATTTCTAGCCACCTAAGAATCCCAGCAATTTGAATCGGTTATGATCGCGCCTCTTATCCGATATGCCTACGTTTTTCATTATGTCGACTGTGTGTGACAGAGCTTCGAAGACCTGTTTACCTGAATTTACAGCTCTCAATCGTGAAATCCTTCATTATGATGTTTCCTTAATAGTGTGACTTTATCGGAGACACAAATCGATGTTATGTTTTACGAACAGTTGCAAAGTTGCTTAAAAAAACCTTGTGGTAGAAGATTGAAACCTACATCGAAAAAATATATATATTATATAATTTTACAAAAATTTGATATATTAGAAATCATATTAAAAATGGGTTGCCTAAAAAATCCGGGATATCAAAATATTTTCAATTATTTTTAAAAAATAATTCTCAATTTTGTGGTTTTTTGCAGACAATCCCAACATTTTAGCAATAAACAGCCCATATGTTGTTTTTTTCTATTAACCTATCAAGTGAAAGTAAAAGTAAGTATCTTCACGCCCATATCCCTGAAGACGTATATAGAGGCACAACCAGGGCATCCACCACTAGCGAAGACACTAAGTCCCACAATGTGATAGGTGGCAAGCCTATCGCCAAGTGAAAATAACTGGCTTTGAAATACCTGTTTATACCTGACATTCAACTTCTTCTTCCAGTAAATAACTGGCAACCCAACAACTGCACATTGTATAAGGCTTACACTTTAGGTCAGGATATTTTTTTCTTTTAATCTTAAAATTGCAAAATTTGATGAATTTTGTTTTTGAGAATTAAACAAAAATATTTTGTCTGGGATTGTCTTAGACAACACTTTTAATATAGTTTCTAAGATATTAAATTATTACCAAATGTGTTTCATCCTATTATCAGCTCGGTGCAGGTCGAAATAGGTTCAGATCTTAAATCATTGGAACCAATGCGGATTAATATTACTGTATTATCTTACTAACTAATACAAACCGTACGAACATTGTAAATGCGTAAGTCTTTCTGACTGTTACTCCTTCACGGCTAAAACACTAAACCAATGTTTATTTAATTTTGCATGGAAATATTTAAAGACTTAGAATTAAACATAGGCTCACATAAGTTAAAACATTTAAGATGCGGACAAAGTCACAGGAAATCTTAACATACAAAGAAAAGTCCGTGATTATGTCGGAAAAAACAATATAATTGCATTGGTTCTTCAAATGAAAAACTTTTCGTTCTACTATGTACTAATAACGAAGGCTAATAATTCGTTTTCTTTTTGCAGGTAAATACATACGATTGTAAGTAAATTACTCAACTTCATCAAGCTGAAGTTGACTTCAGCGTCTGGTGCGCCAGGACTGTTGACACAGGGTATATTGTAGGGCATTTCTTACTAAAGTATTAAAGGTTAGTCAATGAGTGGACATTTGTTTTACTTATATTTTTTAATGCATATAACAAACAATTGTCATAAAAATTCTTGAGTTAACTATACCTTTTCAAATCTGATAATTTGAGTAACATGACGAAGGCTTAAAAAGTACTAAAACGTAATATTATATCATCACATCTGATATTTGCTCTGTTTTTTTAAACAAATTCTTTATCTCATATATAAAAATGAATCGCCCTTTCCCTTGATCATCGCATGTAAACTGATAGACCAATTTCCTCATTATTGTTTGTTGTGATAGTTATTGTCAGGGTTATATGAAAAAAAAAACAATATTTATAGTTAGGACATTACAAGATTTGTCTGCTCAGCTAGTTGTTATAAAGGTTAATCCTCATTTCCGGTTTCCCTTGGATAACACATTACGCGTGAAAGGATGAGCCAATTTTGTTAATTCTTTATTTGTTCATATCGAAAAAAATCGTATGACACATATTTTAATAAAAAATATAACTTCTGTAGTTGATTTCTCATTTTCGTTTGATTTAGTATATTCCGTAATTTTTTTAATGATTATCAATTTTTCCCAACTAAAGTTTGGATACCAATATCATCAATCGTTAATCTTCGAAATATATAATGAGAATACCTATAGTATTATTTAAATTATACGCTTGGCTATATTCGTCAAGCTTCGGAAATGCGAATGTATTTTAAAGAGATCTAAATAGAGTTATTATTACAGATAATTAATCATTTCGCTTAAATTTAGATTAGGTCAGCCAATTTAAAAACAAAAGTATAAAGTGTAAAGTCGAAGGGCATAATTTAAAAAGTAGTATATATTTTTTTAGTTATCTTAAAAGTGCTGAAAAACTAAAAATCTAAAACGCGTGTGATTAAAATTGCTCATTTCTTTTTTTTGGTTTCGAATTACAAGCAGTCTGATTTTCTACTGGTAAAAAACACGTCGCCTGTAAACACCAAATGTAATGGTGCGTCGCCAATTTGAGGCTAGAAGTTAAATTTTGTTGGGAAATGTTGTCAATTAAAGTCCATCGCTAAATGTGTTGCTTAATGCAAATCTAAACGAAGATGCCAATGTTACCAAATATCATACACACCTTAACTGAGAAAATAAGCTAGAATTGACTATCTTAAATACGCAATTCAGTTTAAAAGCCATCCTACCCTCAAGCCCGAAACAGTATAGTAGCGAGTACTAGCATAATGTTGGTAAGGACGCACCTATCGCTACATGCTATCATTAAGTTTTGATCACAGTACTAGTGAGAAACGAATTGAATGTTGCCTTTTTCGAGCTATTTAGAAGGAAAGTAGATAGTCTGTATTCTTTTTATCCTGGGCTCCAGGACAAAAAATTGGACTTGTAAAGTTGTGGAAACCAAAACTAAAACCCAAAATTTCCCCATTAGTATAATTACAGATACATTATTTATGGCACACTTTGTAAGTGTATTCGTGTATTCAATTTTTTAAATTAGCTTACACCTGATCTACACAAATATTACCGCCGTAAACCAGTTATTTATTACATAATTATGGCCTTGATTACTTTAACTGTAAGTTTAATCAACTATACAACATAATTGGGATCATATAAAATTAATAAGAGTACAGATACCTTTGATAGTTACAATCAAGGCTAAATGAATTGTTGTATAATGAACTAAGTCACATTTTTATAACACTGGAAGGTAAAAAAAAACAAACTAACTTTCTAGAGGCAAGAACACGTTGCCCTTAAACACTAAATGTATAGTGGTGTGTTGCCAACCAAAAACTGGGATCTGAAGCTTCTACAGTGAAGTTGTGGCAGTAAAGCGTTGGTACCATATGGATGAGTCAGTAAAAAAGTTTCACCTAGTTATGGTCACGGTGCTAGTGACAAAAATCAATCAATAAATTCGATTTATAGTTTTATGTTATTAAAGTAGGTAATGATAAGTATTTTATTGGTTTGTATGTTTGACCTTAACTTCACCTATCTATATATTAATACGTGTTGCCAAAACTTTGGACCCCTTTTTACGAAAATTGCGCGGACGCAGGAGTTTAAAATTTGACACACTTGTAGTTTATGTGTAGGAAAAGTGCAGAACGCTAACATTTTTCAGTAATAATGCTTACAAAGTATATTAAATCAATAAATAAAACATTACCCGCACTACCATGCATTTGATACACACAGACAAATATATTGATGATAACGATAAAAGATCACAGATGGCGCACTAAAAAGTTTGAAAACAAAGTAGTTGGTATATCAACAAGTTGGTTTATCAACAAGATATTAAAAATTATTATGGTCGAATTTTGACTAACGGCCGACCACTAGTACCTACGTATGAAATTGCATCTGGATATTACACACATACATATGTTTTAACGCCCAGTCCCTTGCGAAGAGGCAGTGTATCGAGTGCCTAGTGTTACGATCTCTACAGTCCTAACTTACTTGCTTAATAATATATTTTTTAACTCAATCTGAAGTATACACTTTTAGTTCATACCTGAAAAGGTACAGTTAAAATGGATTTTAGTTGAATAGTTGAATTTGAATGGATTGACAGCAGTCAAAACTAACGACCACAATCTGAAATAAATGACCGTAATGAAAGTGGTCCTGGCGTGGTCCTTCCGGTGGGATTTTTCAGCTGCATCAGCATTTGATGGGTTGCTTTGTAGCACAGTAGTCACTTGTGTAGCACTTCCGTAGCACGACGAGTTATGATCGATGTTAGATGATTTTGAACATAGACTGACGTAAATCATTTTTATGAGACGACCGCCGACCGATTTGATATATTTTTTGTAATATGGGATGGCAAACAAGCAGGCGGATTTCCTGATAGTAAGAAATTCAGGTCACATACAGACACTAAAGGTTGTAATTGTTAGACCTCGAGAATTTACCGTCTGCTTTACCCTTCGAACCGGAACACGTCAACGTTAAGGTAGGACGGTGCTACCAATCTGGCGAGTTGCTGCGAAATTATAAAATTTTGTAAATTCTTACTTTCCTGGTTCCATAGCATCAGGCTATCTCTACGTAGGCTGAGGACATATTGTCTCGTTTGTGGCACGATCGCCTTTCATAAAATTTACCTAAAACCTATATTTTATGGGATTTTAAGGTAAACTGGTGATAAGAAATACACTTTGCGTGACTCACGTTTTGACAACAGAAAATGAAAAGGCAATGACCCACGGGCACAATCGGGTGAGTGCCTCGCAAAACTGCCACCGAGGCTAGGCAAGGGTATTAGTGAGACAGAATTCATAGCTCATTTGCAACATACATACAATGTAGCAACATCTTACATATTTTATTAACTTTTTTTTATATGAAAATAGAAGGCAAACAAGCAGACGGATTTCCTGATGGTAAGAAATTCACTTTGCCTAGAGACGCTAAAGGTGGTAATGATGCGTTGCCAACGTGGGGCCGAGATGTTAGGCCTCGAGCAAAAGTAAGTTTATCGGCTGCCTTATCCTCCGAACCGGAACACGTGAACGGCAAGGCATTGCACGTTATGGCGACAGGAATAGGTAAGGCGGTGGTACCAATCCGGGCGAGTCGCTGCGAAACTATACCACCTAGTAAGTATCACGTAGTAGTAACTTTGATGGGTTCCAGTGGATCCCTAAACTATACGAAATACAATAATGAAATCACTGTATTTCATTATTGTATTATGTGTAGTTATTATATTAATAAATATTAATATACATTATAACTAATAATATCGTCAACCCTAAAGATATTGTTTCATTGTAGTGCCTTCCTGCCAACCTTGCGATCTTGCTACAATGGTCAAAAAGGAGTAAGGACTCTTCGAGTTAGCTGGCGTATTTGCTCTTGTAATTAGTCAATGTGTGTACATATGACCGCCTCGACTCCACCGACCAACCGCGAGGCACGGGTTCGATTCCCGATGGTAGCAAGCACTTGTGTGATGTATATTTAGATGTCGGCATTTTTTTATTTGGGTGTTTATTAAATGTATTATGGAATCGATTTAAGTACCTATTTTCTATGTATTAGAATCGTTCACTAATACCCATAACACAAGAATATAGTTTGCTTACTTTTTTTGGAAATTCGTCTAACTTGTGAAGGAATATTTAAATTTTGAATGTGTGTTTCGTTTTTACATTAAAAAAACTAAACAAGTTTTGAATGATTTTATAAAATAGAAAAAGGCTACACTTTGCAAAAAGACTTAGGATGTTGTTTAATTCGATACCTTAAAAACAAGGGCTAAATAACTGTTACGCACGAAAATCCACGGGCTACAGCTAGTCTTGTATACATATACAACCATATATTCAAGATCTAGAACCATATCCGATACTTTCTATCGAGAAATCTATTATGTATGGATTTATTAATAGTATGTACCTACATAAAATAAAATATATAAACAAAGTGATTTATTTGTCATTTTAACTAAATAAAAGCAGCACGACATCTAATTTAGTGTTTGACATACATAATATATTTAATTATAATGATGTGAAAAAAAGAAAATATTATAAATACCTAGGCATTTAATACTACCATGACTATTTAAATGTGTTGAAGCGGGTTACAAGAATTGTAAATCGAAATTTATCATTTTGAAACTGAAACATTTTCTGAGATACGATAGCGAACAAGGACACGTCTCTCCTCGTGGTAAGAAATAAAGAGAGAGCTACTTCTTACCAACATTCTCTCAGTGTTTGGCTGTATCATTTCTTGATTTGGAGGTAGAGGTGGCTGGAAATGACTTTTGTAGTAGTCAAAAGATCTACTGACCAGAATACTTCCGAAAATGAAACATAACGATTACAAGCTCTTAGCAACCGGCATAGCATCTTGAGTAAGGCGGTTGTACCCGCCAGTAACATTGTCGAACTCTACCACCTAGTCAGACTGGCTACTGGAATAATCCAGCAATCGACATAATTTAATTACATTATAGCGATGGGTTCGTTACATCTCGACATCCTTTCCATATTTAATTATTCCATAAATTTCCATAAATATTCCATATTAATTAAATTTAACATAATACTGGAACTGGTCTAATTGATTTTTAAATGTAATCATAAAAATAAGATTATCTCATAACACTGGCACTGATTTTTAAAAGCAATTATTTAAGTAAGATAATCTTATAACACTCATTACCTTTATGCATTGTTGCGCAAATATGTAACACATTAAATAAAATCGAATAACCAGCTAGTGTCAAACTTCAAGGTTTTAAGAAGATAGTGGCTTCGGCTGACCCGACTTGTTATTGTTATTTATATTGAGCCAGCCCGAATTGCCGAGACCCTTCGCACTTGAAGAAAAAAATCTGCAGTGTTATACTTGCGGTCGAAACGTCTTTATATCCAGCAATATAAGGGTTAATTTATAAAATGCGACTAATAGCTGCGCTTGCGCATTAGTGATGGTATGGAATGCATCGGATTGTGCGACTCATGTGTAGGTACACGTTTTTTGTGTGTGTGCGAGTGAGATGGGTTTAAAATAAGGGTCGTTTGCGAAGTACACTAATGGGAATTATAATTTGGGTATGCTCTTTCAAATTAAATCGAGTTTGGGCTGTTATTTTAGTTTTCGTAGTAAGCTTTTAAGAATGTACAACTATTATGTATTTTATTTTTGAAAATAGTATTGTTTTTACGTACGTTTTTAGGTGTAGCGATACAAGAATCGATATCTCGTTAGTTGAATAATATTTTAATTAGATTAATATTAAACTACTTATACTTTCTTATTTAAGTTGGGTGTTAGAGTCCTTTTCCTTCCGTCACACCATCAGTGCTTGCCATTGTCGAGTTTCAGTCAAGAGGGTAGGTATATTTATGAAAATGCTTCAGAACTCAGTCTAAGGTTGCTAACACATAGATGAATGTGTTTTTATGGTATATCCTTTGATATCTGTAGACGC
>NJDC01058183.1:211362-231607 GCA_002245475.1 Calephelis virginiensis | reverse complement strand
TTGTCGAGTTTCAGTCAAGAGGGTAGGTATATTTATGAAAATGCTTCAGAACTCAGTCTAAGGTTGCTAACAGATAGATGAATGTATTTTTATGGTATATCCTTTGATATCTGTAGACGCCACTGTTGTACAAACTCTTACCCTTTGTTATCCACTTGGTTACAGATTTGCAAGCTTTGTCTACCAAGGATCTTCGATTTTTTAGGTAAAATGTAGTGTAATATATAATAATAATATAAAAAATATTAGAAAATCGGAAAATGATATAAATTCGCCTATGTGGTCTAGCGGTCCGGTCGGTGTTGGACTTGACTGCATGAGGTCCCGGGTTCGAATCCCGGGTCGGCCAACAAAAAGAAAATTGGATTTTTTTAATTTTCTGATAAAAATAAATGTTGGTCGGGATTGGAAATGTGCCCAGTTGGCGATAGGCTTACCACCTATCACATTATGGGACTTAGTATCTTCGGCTAGTCGTGGGTGCCCTGGTTGTGCCTCTGCCTACCTCTACGGGGATATGGGCGTGAAGATGCTTTTTATAATTTACACTAATGATTTCCAGTGAATTGCAAAATCCAGCTTCCGTGAAGGAACGCCCAGACCCCACCGCATTGCAATATATTGTTTCCAGGAGGATTATATTTACAACGAGGATTATAATCCACTACCGTGGTATACCGTAGTATATAATGCACCACAATAAGGTTTTCGGTAAAATTCACCCTGACTCAAGCTCTAGCTATGGTACTTAACCATTTCTAACTAATTTAGACTTAAATTCAATCAATGTGATTTGTTATTTTTTTTGTGCTTACATAAAAAAGGCTACAATATAGACGAGCATAAAACGACTAAAATAAAAAAAAACCAACATGGCGAAGAAGAGCTGGAATTTGTGTATGGAATAGTATACCTTTAAATATGAAAAACTAAACTAAACTGTTTAACTGACTTTTATAAAATGAGACAGTTGAAGGCCCAGAGTCAAATATAGTCTGTTTTGAATGTTATTGCTCAAGTAGAAAAAAGGCAAGCCGCGCGATTGTGAAAAGCAGCTAGTAAAATGATTGACAAGAAATTAAACCGTCGCCGGAACAATACATAATTACTCAAAACCTAAACATAACTAATTCAACAAAGAAATAGTGTTCCTTTCGGAGTGAGCCTCGTAAAAGTCGTTCCAAGAAGCATAATTGTAATTTGTAGTAAAGGCGGCGTCTACTGCAGTCGGTCAGGAGTGGCCGGAGTAGGCCCGGGTCACATTGAGAGCGGGCGGCCTTGGCGGCTGAGGGTCACCATCAGTTTCGAGAACTATTCGAGACAACGTTATTATTTAAAAAAATACGTTAGTATACAGTTAAAAGAACATGAGAGTGCACGTTTTTTTAACAACAAATGTCGGCCAAAGGATGTTATGTTATACTATTGAGTTTAATCTTCTGTTTAAAAATAAACACTACGTTATTCTCATTTTTCTATTACTTAGCAAGATAGTTGCTAAGTTATCCTACGAACTCGGCTCTAAGATAGCATTGTCAACATCTGATGATGTTTATACGCAAGAGTTGTGTCCTTCCATCAGGAGAGCTATCTTTTTGTTTTCTGTGATACAACATAAAAAAATTTAGAACAAACTAGCAAATTAAGAGTGTTATACCACTAAATCATACTATTAATAAAAATGGCTGCTGTTTCAGATAACTGCCATAACTATAACTACCTACTTATTTGTAGTTGTTGCCGCTGTGGTCTAGGGGTTTGATGTTGGACTTACAGGGTTTCATGTCGTCCAGAGTTCGATCCCCGAGACAGGCAATAAAGAAAAAATATGTTGTTTTTCGGTTTTTCCAATAAAAACCACTGCCAGAGATTGAAACCTCCATTTTTCTCGGTCGTAAAGTCACATTGTTGGTGTTCAATAATTTCAAGTTCTTACTCGGTTGGTGCAGGAGATGTTGGCAATACAATAAAATTCACGTAAGAATTTGAACAGTGAAGGTTACCATCCGTTACCATCTTTGATATCCAAAAGCAGTGTCTATTTTCTTGTAAATCCATCTAAAGCGGTATAAAGCAAAATATATAGTAAAAGCTCTAAGAAATAGGACAGTCCGAGTGAAATCCAGACATCTGGAAACCCTATCGATAGCCCATATCGATCCAATGCAAAAGGTTGTAACCGAGATATTTAAAATTAACGCGACCCGAGATGAAACCGTTTTAGGTTTGACCAGGCTATTTCCACTTAGAACTAGGTCAGTTTAATTAGAAATATATGGAATATCAGGTCAGCGGGGTAAAAGGTGATGGTGAGTTGCTATTTTTATTTTAGATCAAGCTGTTTCCGTGATTGTAGACCAGAATTTTATACTTTATTTTCAAGCCTATTGTCATCTATAATTTTCTTCAAAAGCTATGTTTATGGTTTACCCGTGTAGGTCCGGGCTCCTTTGCAGAACAGACCATCTGCCTTCCTGCCAGGCAGCTCGTAAAAGGTAAGCATAGGCTAACCGTCACTCACACCGTGACTTCTGACTAGGTGGTAGAGTTTCACAGTGACTCGCCCGGATTGGTACCACCGCCTTATCTATTCCAGCCGCCATGACGTGAGTGCTTGCCGTTGAAGTGTTCCAGTTCAGAGGGTAAGGTAGCCGGTAAACTTATTTTTGCTGGAGGCCTAACATTCTGGCTCCAGGTTGGCAACGCACCATTACCATCTTTGGTGTCTCTGGGCGTCGTGAACTTCTTACCATTAGAAAATCCGTCTGCTTGTTTACCTTCCATATCATAAAAAAAATATAGTGGGTATTAGCAGGACCATATTATTAGTATTCACTGAGGTCAGTCTGACTGACAGCACAGGTTTAATTAAAGCGATCTATAGATCATCAATCCAATCATATATATGATTGGATTGTTCCAACAGTGGGAAACGGATAAAGAATTTCTGACCATCAGAATATCCCTCTGCTTGTTTGCCTTCCAGTATCATAAAAATAAAAAATAAAAATTACGTATATTCGAGAATATGTATGTACATATACACTATACCACCTGAACCAGTGTGCAACTGAAGAAGTTGTTACATAATACTTCAGTGTTTTAATTTGATTCACTCTCTAAAGACGTGTGTCACAGCCGCACTCAGAGACGTCAATTAACATTTTATCCATCATTAAGTCACAATTTTCAATTTTGTCTAGAAAATGTCAACTTGGCTGATTAAATGATGATGGTGATAAAATGATTGGCTGATTGACGTCTCTGAATACTACTTGAATGTACTATTAGGACTACTGCTTGTGATCTAATCTTCAAACCACACAACAAACACACACACACACACACACACACACACACACACACAGACTTGAGCGCAAAATCAGAGAGTTATATTTGAAAACCGTTGGCTGAAGACAATGGGTACATTAGGGATTTTTTAGGGATAGTTTCGGCCCTGAAAAATTTGAAAGAGTACACAATAAACCATAGACTATATAGTTTGAGATATACCAGCCATAAGAGACTTAAGAACAACGATACGGAATCGATAACACTTTCGACCTATAAAGTAATTAAAAAGTAAAGAAAAAACAATTTATAATTTTTATCCAATGCAAAATTTAAGATGCATGGTTATAGTGTAAACAAAGCATACAACTGGTTCCCACCGACCGCAGTCGCATTTGCAGGCTGGTGACGTCATAACTCCATTCTAGGTACTACGTAGCATGACAACAAATGAAGCATTTTTGCAGACTGTTTTAAACTGTTTATAAAACTAAGTATTACAATTTGAAAATAACATTTAAAACACATTATTGTTTAAGCATTTAACCCCTTATATTAAAATTTGGCCGGTCTTTTCTAAATAGCTCTGTATATTACTTTGTAATCATTCCTTATAAAATCGTTGCAGGATACACTTTTTAAGAAAGAGGTAACAACGTCTGAATAGCGATACATAGCTTTGCTATCATGCAATAGATGGTATTGCATGATCTCTGTCCATGGTGACTTTTTTATGATAATGTTAGACAAACAAGCAGATTGATTTCCTGATGGTAAGAAATTGACGCTGCCTAGAGACACCAAAGGTGGTAATGGTGCATTGCCAGCCTGAGGCCGGAATGTTAAGCCCCGAGCAAAAGTAAGTTTACCGACTACCTTACCCTCCGAACCGGAACACGTACTGACGTTATGGCTGCAGGAATAGCTAAGGCGGTGGTACCAATCCGGATGAGTCGCTGTGAAACTCTACCACCTAGTCAGAAGTCACGGTGTAAGTGACGGTTAGCCTATGCTTACCTTTTACGAGCTGCCTGGCAGGAAAGCAGATGGTCTGTTCTGCAAAGGAGCCCGTACCAACACGGGAAAACCATTAACATAGCGAATAAAAAAGCGTACGACGAAGTATTTAGTACCACCTCTATTAAATAATATGGATCCCCTCATTAAAATGTCCATACATACATACATACATACATACATACATACATACATACATATCTTCACGCCAAGTCCCTTACGGGGTAGGCAGAGAGTATCGAGTGCCAGACCTCACGATTCTGACAAACCTGTCTTGCGTCCTTCACTTCCTCCTTGTTTCGGAGACTCTTGACACCACCCTCGGATAATATCCGATTGATCTGATCGTGAAATGTCAGCCTTGGTCTCCCCAGCCTACCTACCTACCTCTAATAATAATATTAAGTACAAACTAAGTAGTGCATTTATTGATGGTTTAGTATTAGTTGTTTTAACATTTAATAAATAAATAAAATGGTGCGTTGCCAACCTGACGCCGGGATGTTCAGCCTCGAGCAAAAGTAAGTTTACCAGCTACCTTTTCTTCCAAATCGGAACAAGTCAACGTCAAGCATTGGACGTCATGGCGTCAGGAATAGGTAAGGTGGTGGTACTAATTCGGGCGAGTTGCTGTGAAACTCTATCACCTAGTAGGTTATCACAGTGTTAGTGACGGTAAGCCTATGCTCGCCTTTTAAAAATTAAGTTAAAGTTTCGGTGCGCATTTGATATGCCTGAAGCAAAACGTCGTTTAATCAACATCGGATAAAAAGTTAAGCACCTGCCGAGTCGTGTGCCAAACTTTGCGGACAAGGCATTATGAGGACTCATTTATAAACACAAATCACTAAATGACTACACGAACCAGCACATAAACTTTCTGATGATAAGAAATACACGTTAATTATGTATGCACACTTTAAGTTGTGATGAGGGAATACTACTTTAACTTTGGTGAAATAATTTTATAACTATCCTATAAACTGAAACAAAAAAGTGAAAATCTTTAAATCCATGGACGCTAGAACAGGTAAAGTGGCGGTACCAAAGCAGATGGGAAAACGTTACCTAGAAGTTTAAATGGTAGTAAATACGCGTATATAGTTTTAAAAAAATCGCATTTATGTTGCCAAGATATTGAAGAGATAACGCCGTCGTACCATTTCGAAGACAATTCTTACCTCATACAATACCTTTGTAGAATGTTATACCAGATATTTCCAAATGATTACAATTAGGATTAACTTAAATAAATAGCTCATTCCTAAAGGTTGGCATCTGTAATAGTCCTAGAAATACGTTGGCGTTGAAGATCACTTTTTTTTATGATATTGGAAGGCAAACAAGCAGACGGATTTCCTGATGGTAAGAAATTCACGCCGCCTAGAGACACCTAAGGTGGCAATGGTGCATTGCCAGCCTGAGGCCGGAATGTTAGGCCCCGAGCAAAAGTAAGTTTACCGACTACCTTACCCTCCGAACCGGAACACGTACTGACGTTATGGCTGCAGGAATAGGTAAGGCGGTGGTACCAATCCGGATGAGTCGCTGCGAAACTCTACCATCTAGTACACTTTCGATCAGACCTACTTATCCGCTTGTCTCTTTTTGTAAAATAATAACTGCAGAATGAAATGATATTTTTAAACATACGGAGCAGTTTTATTCAATCGTTACAAAAAGAATATTCAGGTGAAGTGCAGTTTAGCTAGGACGGATGTCGGCGCGTCGGAAACGCTGTAACTGGGACAGATTATATACTAGGTTAGTAAATACTACGTTTGTGTAACGCTGAAAATATGTCATATTTATTACACTTGCGGGTGAGTCCACGCTTATGTTGATTACAATTCACCAACATTGATACAACATACGAGTAGGTTAGATTTTATGTTGGACCGTTACTGGGTAAGACGCTGATGAAGCCAACAAACTGACACAAGAGGCTAAGCAGTTGGTAACTTATAGATGGATAACTTTGATGTTTGTATGCGATTTTTACTTTTAGTAACTATCAGGAAAATTAGCTGATTGTTACTTACTGACTTAAATTCAGTTTAAGGGATATGAAAAAATACCGGAAAAAGTTGATTAAAATAAATCTTCAAAAGCTTACTGATCTATTTTTATATTTCAAAGAATTGGTCAAAAATCGGATTTTTTTGTCGTTTTTTATATTTTCAAGCTACGAGTATGGAATAACTTTTTCAAACAAGCACAGATGGTGTGGAGGTACCTTTTGGTGCTATTATCTTCAGTTTCAGCAGATTGTTTTCCTAGGCCAGCGCCCTATTAACTAAAACCAGTAACCGGATACTGTCAAAACACTTAATCTCATTCCTGAACCCGTTATCCACAGATTTGAACTTTGTTCATTGGAGGAATTTGGTAATTTTTATGTTATTGACTATTCTATAAACTTCTATATAGGTTACATGTTATTATGTTTAAATTTGTCGTTTTTGTGTGTATTTCAAATTGTATAAGCTGTAATTATTTATTCATTTTAGGTGTTTTTTATTTGATTTGAATTTTTATTTAATATAATTTATAATCATAGTCAACCATAGTTAAGAAAAGAAAGTGTAAACTGTTACAACAGCTATGTTACAGTATAATAATGGAAGGCGAACAAGCGTACAGATTTTTCGACGTTCAAAATTATACGCTTTGAATAGATGGTCTTTATTTAATTTTATTTGTTACTGATGCCAACTCGCGGCCGAAATCATTATCGTAATAAAACTCCGAAGTTAGATCTCACGAAAACTCTCACCCTCCTAAAGGGAAAATGATAATGTCGAGCACTTGCATTAGAATGGTAAACACTTTAAATGAGTTTTTGTATGATATTGGAAGGCAAACAAGCAGACGGATTTCCTGATTGTAAGAAATTCACGCCGCTTAGAGACACCAAAAGTGCATTGCCATTCTGAGTCCGGGATGTAAGGCTTCGAACAAAAGTAAGTTTACTGGCTAACTTTTCCTTTTAACCGGAACACGTCAATACCAAGCACTGACGTTAGGGCGACAGGAATAAATAAGGCGGTAGTACCAATCCGGGCGAGTCGCTGCAAAACTCTTCCACCTAGTCAGATGTAAGGGTGCCAGCGACGGTACGCCTGTGCTCGCCTTTTACGAGCTGCCTGGCAGGAAGACAAATGGTCTATTCTGCACAGGAGGCCAGACCGACACGGGAAAAAATAATTAAATTTACCGAACGTAAGCACTGTGAACTTTTATAATAACGAGTTTTCGCGATTCTTAAGTCGATTTATATTTTTTTTATGGAGGCTATTAAACAAGATCTACGAAATACAAAACACAATATCATGTACGTTTTTTACGAAGTCTCCGATTGCACGCCGTCATTTTATATAGCTATTATCGTATCAGACATCGTGTACGTAGTAATTGTGTTTTTACATGAATATTTTATGTACTTTTGCATGTGGTAGTTTCACATTAACTGAATGTCAGACAGTAAAAGTTTTATTGCTAAAGAATAGAAATTGTTTGGACTATACTTTTCTAATCGAATATAAAGTATTAAACTTTATATTTTGGTAGATATACTTAAGATTTTACCATTGAATTATAAGTTGTTTTTTTGACAGTAATAAAAAGTTCATAAACTCCAGGGGGTTAATATACTGTATGTAAAATCCCTTTTAATAATAATAGAACTCTATATAGGGTATCTACTACTAGTGACATCTATTGATAACTGACAGAAATTTGTCAACGATCCTTTGATGTATGATGTTATTAGTCAAGGACACTATAACAGTCTTCAGATGTAATATACTAAAAGATACGTCATATAATTAGAAATTAAAACTAAAACATTTAATTACTTTGTATTTTTAAATATGAGACGTACACGTAACAAAAGAAGATGTTTATTTAAACCTAACTGAGCGCAGAATAATACAAAATACTAAAATACTAAATACCTACTTCAAGTATTTAAGTACTTATTACAAGTACCTACACTTTCAATGCACATTAATAATATTTTTTTTATATTTGTGCCTAAATAATCTTATTGGAAACTATTTTATTCGTCTAAAACTTAATGTTTCACAATAAATTCAATAACATAAAACTATCAATTTACGACACTATTGAAGTAAATTACCCATTTTTCGATAACCTGGCATGCAAAAACATTAAATCTAATACTAATTGAAACTTTGCTTTAATTTTTTATATTTCTATTTCATTACCTTCTTACCTGGCTTAGGTATAGTTTTTGTGAAATGTACCTGTACTACGATAAACGCCGACAAATATTAGCACCTGTCCCTGCGAGCTCTTGTTGGCCGCGATTTTTGGCTAGGGATTATATTTTTAGTGATGCGATAATCTTATATCGATATATTTATTAATTGCCTGTTTTGTTTTTTACAATCAAATTAAATTCAAGACTGAAACATTACTTTTATTGTACCTATACCTACTATAAAGCTCAGTCATAACTTAAAACACATAAATTGTATCTGATTTAGAACGTATACGAGTTACAAATAAAATTAATAAATGATTTATATCGAGGTATGACATATGAAGTAAAGTTCTGAATTTGTCTGCTTCGTAGTAATGTTAGATTTACATGTTTAGAGATCTTATCATATTACATTAGATAAAGTTATATTAAATGAAGCTTCTGATGCGTATTTATGCAACATTTATTATTAGTATAACACTCGTATGTTACGGATCTCCTAACTTTATCAAACTCCGCTATAAAACCAGTAAGAGTAATCTCATAAAGAAGACTTTATTTTTATTTTATTATTAAAGAAGACTTTACATACAAATTACAACAAAAATTACGTAAAAGTATTTTTTATTCAGAAACCATACTACATAAATTGAAACATTTTATCAGATTTCGAAAAATGCTAGTAATTTTATTTGTAGCTTTGTAGGCGTGGCTATCCTGTCATCATATTTTCAAACATCTTCACTCATCAACTTCATGTTTACGAGATTTATTAATGAAACCTAATTCAACAATAAAATTAAATAAAATGTATAAAGTCTGTTGCTATAAAACATGCATAATTCTTGCGTAATTGTTATAGACATTTAAATTGTTTTAGATTTGGTTAAATTAATTAGTATCATATAATTACTTTTATTTAAAAAAAAAATGACATCAAAGAGTACAGAAAGAAAAGCGTTGCTAAGTTGTATCTGAAACGGTATCGTAGTTATTATCGTATGTGCGTATTGGCATCCCTAACTCCTCGTTGGTCATTTGAGCAGTGGCGTGTCGGACAATACATGCGAATGCAAGGAACGATCGGGACCCGGGATGGCGGGGATAGAAGTCGCAAGGGCCCCGTGCCCTTCGACGGAGGGTCACCTTGTGCAGGTACATGCGCGTGCGTCTATTGTGCAACCTGACACTAAATATAAACCCATAACAACATTGCTAAATTGCCTTCCCTAAGACCTGCACCATAGAGTTGATATTCAATACCATTTTAAGGAAACCAATATGTTATTCTAACGAGTTTAAATTTTTTGAGAACCAATTGCATTTTATAGTTAAGCGTGACAGGATAATTTACGAAAGGAAGAGTTTGGTGTTTTTTTCGGTCTCGACTGTCTTGCCCATGCGATTTGAAGTTTTTTGTCCGTTTTTTGTGTTTCTTTGTTTGAAGTAATCGTATGTAGCAATTGTAGGATATAAATATTCGCTTACGGCTTGCATAATTGGTAGCTTTGGTTTGTTATGATAGATTTAAATATATGACGAGGAATCAAACGCTTCGTTGGAATTGTTACAGGTATAAGGTTGTGTTTAAATGTTGTTAGATTTTTTGTGTAACAGCGAGGTTGCTTCTTTTAAGACAACCTGTATACTTCTATACACAGAAACATAGAGAGCACGTACATTATAAGTGTTTACTGGCTTACATGAAACATGAAAGTACTAGAGATTAAGCTAATGTCAAAAAAGTATTCTCTGTGGATCTTGAAGTGGATTTGGATATGAGACCCTTTTTTAGGTCAGTGGGTGGCTGTAAAGAGAGGACAACAAATCCTAGAGTATTTTTATAGACATTACGCCCTCCACTTAAAATCTGGTATTATATCGTCACAAATGAGAATGTATGCTACTTGGACAAAAATATATAAAAGCAGTGTTTTTTTCGTTCATTGTTAGTTATAGTATTAAATAAACAAAGTAACTGATACCAACGCTTTCGTCTGTTTTTTTAAATACTAATATGTATGTTGCTAACCTCACTTCATTGGACTTTATCACCTGCTTATAAAAGTTAGTTAGTTCCCCGGGTTAGTTAGGGTCAGCAGAGCTAGACCTTGTAGATTCAGAAGCTCTACATGAGACCTGACATCTTTTTCACAGCTGAAACTTTATGTGGTTGTCTTGGCAACATTTTACATGAAATGTTTTCGATGGGATTGCTTTTCATATGTAGACTAAGAATATTTTAAAGGTAATTCATAACCTTAATTCCTACAAAAATCTTTAAAAATTAAGATACGCGTTCTAGAACCAGCTCTGCTGATGGTAAGAGATAACCTTTACTTATGTCTATAACCAATAACGATTTTGTTGCGTTGCTACGCTGTGGCGAGGGTGTTAGTAGTAACGAACAAATCTACCGGCTACCGTAACTTCCTGACCGGAAAACGGTTGATCCAAACACATTCAACACGAATTAACGGAAAACGTGCTACGTGATTTTCTTGTATTTATAAAAGGCAGGATCGGGTACTTACTGTATTTTTTTTTACCTACCTTTTTAATACATTATGTGAAGTCCCTTTGGATGTCTGCTGGTCACGGGGGGAGCTGCGGGCTATGCCTTATTTTTATGTTATGCGGGTTATTACTAATGATAGAGCGCTGAGCAGCAATTTGCCAGGGTAGGGATCCATTACTTTATCTGTTCCTGCCGCCATAATGGCTCTGTCTGTTTTCAAGTCGGAAGGTAGGGGAGTGAGCGATAAACCTAACCTCCCGGGCACAGGACACCGACGCTATGGCGTACATAAGGCACGGCTATCCCTTTCTATCAGGATAGTCGTGTGTTTGGAGATAGTGTCGCTTTCACAATCTACCAACCCGTTCCAGCGACCTGGGCCACTTTTGCGCATTTCATTCATAGAAGTCGTCCCCTAAGCGTGCTAGATAGTGTAAACGAGAGAGAATCAAGGAGGAGGCAAGACGTTTTCTCACTTCAAGTACAATTTATTGTGTTAATTATTTTTTTTGTTATGTTAGTCACTGTCAGATGAAAGTTTTTTTTCAAAGAAAAAAATGTTTATTTTAATGAAATACCTGAAAATTTTAAAAAACTTAACCTAATCATTAAGATTTTACACGATTGTACGTTGATTATGTTAATAATGTAATAATGTATCTCTAAATATGGACTTCAAGCAATCTAGATAGCTGCGTATCTGCCGGCCTATCCTATACGTAATTGCAAGGGCGGGTCCAAGGGGGGAGTCATGGGGGTCATGACCCCCCCCCCCTGGGCAAGGTCTTGGCTGAGTCGAACAGTATTTCCCGGAACAATTATTAAAATTATTTTTAAAATAGTTAAAAAACTATTATAAAATTCAAATTATTACATATGACTCTTTTGTTGTGTGTATTATGTGAATCTAAGATTGATATAGGTGAGTGGTGACCTAGGTTGTATTTCATAACCAATCGCTCCGGTGTTACGGGTAGGCAAAAGGAATAATTGGAAGAAGCTAGGCCTGCATAGACCGTGATACTAGGCACTCTACACTCCCTGCCAATCTCCCCAGGGACTTGACCTAAAAATATGTACACATAAAGTTATTTCATTGCGAAATAGTTAGGTACCTAAAAGTTTACAACACTCCAGTTGTAATAACCAAGGTATATAGGCATGGATTTTCGATAATATTGAAAGTGGTATGCTAAAAATAATGACTGATGACGCTTAGTGACTAGTATTAGACTAGACTAGTAGCACTGACGGTTAGTGTAGCAACGCGTACGGCAGAGAGTTGTTTTCCCACTCTCCCGAAATCTAAAAGTCAGATTAGAGCATCAATAACAATAGTTTTTTCATCATGTTTCAAAGTGTGAAAAATAGCTAGTTGTCCTAAAATGATCAATGATTTCTAGAAGAATATGACAGTTATATTAATAATACTTGTACTTTAAAAAATACAAAAATTATTGACTAGTAAAAAAAATATCTCGGATTTTTATCAGGCATATCTCAGAAACTACCTATTTCAAAATAAAGTTTAGTAATTTGCTACTGACAATTATTCTGCTGCAATCCGCAAAAATATTCATATACATTTAAATTATAAAAAATGTGAACCGTCACGGGGCGCTTGGCAGATGTGAAACATCGACATTATTTTGTAAAAGTAATATGCAAAAAATTACAGATTGCGATAGGATTTGCTAAATATGTCAAAATGAAAAAATAAAATGTTACGATAGGAGGAATCGCACAGTCGATTGCGCATGACCACACCGTACACACTACTGCATATAGAATGTATATATATATATACCATCAGATAACGTGGCGACGCGTCGCCACGGCATGCGTCGCCACGCCAGATATTTGTTTTACGTGCGCCTATACATGTTTCACATCAATAAACAAACTATTTTGTCGTTAAAAAATCTCAAACACTCGAATATTAAAATATTTTTTAATTTAAAAGAATACACAGTTAACAAAATCGATAAACAGTGAGGAGCACAGTGAGGCTCGCGTTCGATTCCCGATGGGGGCAGGCATTTGTGTGATGAACATTTTGATGTCTGCATTTCCGGATCTGGGTGCTTATTAAATTTATTCTGGTATCTATTTCAGTATTCCTATGTATTAGAATCGTTGGCTATAACACAAGCATATAATTTTCTTACTTTGAGGTTAAATTCAATTTGTATAACTGGTCTAGGATTAAAAAAATATGCAATTTATAACTAGCATTTTTTATTTCTGATCTCCGTTTTCACGAAAGCGCATTAAAAGTAGAAATTAGCCTCTTAATTCGTGAAGCTATTTTTTTAAATGTGTTGTGTAAAAATAAGATGATGCATTAAAAGTTTACAACTGTTTGTTATTTTGGAAATTAGTTTCTTTTAAGTTTATTTGTAAGGCCCAGTAAAGTTGTTATAACCGTGAGGTCAGAAACATGTTAGTCATTCAAAAAAAAAATAAGTTCGTATAAGTATCTTAACGCGCATATCTCCGAATAAGTAGGCAGAGGCACAACAAAGGTCGAACCACTAGACTATAGAGGCGATTAAGTTTATATATTTTTCAAAATATTAGAAAATGTGGAACTTTGAAAAATTCTCATTTCCAATACGACAAACTTTACTTAACATTTTCAAAAAATTAACGAAGTTTAAAAAAATATAAAATGTTTAAGAAGGTTCAAAGTAGTCAAAAATTTAAGGCCACACCATCACTCGTTAATACGTAGTTTATGAAAAAAGATAAAAAAATACAAAACTTGTGTAACTTTTTAAAAATGAAGATAATAATTTATTTCTATCGAACAATTATTCTTTGAAACATTGTAATTTCCTATTGATCATTTAATTTTTAAATCGAAATTCGTTTGAAGAACAAGTTATGAATTTGAATTTTTTTGTTGTTTGGAGAACTAACAAAAAAATACAAATAAACTAAAAAACAGTTTTTTTTTCAATAGGATCATATTTTAAATTAACAGTTAATGATGTAAATATTTTTGTTAAAATTGATGTTATTTGTTTATAAAAGTTGACAAAATATGTAAAAACAGAAATACTATATAAAAAAAATAACTATAACTAAACTATATAATAACTTTAATTATAGTTCACAAAGGACACTAATCTTAAGTTTAATTTGAGAAATTACAAAATTGGTTGATTGCAAAAATACTATGGTTTTTTATATTGAATAAAAATTACTGTATATCACATTAGATATGAATCTCACTTTGACTTAACCTCGAGTTCAGTCGAGTTTTTCCCCGCATTGGTTCAGGTCTCCCGTGTAGAATAAATCACCTGCCTTTCTACCAGGCAGCTCTTAAGAGGCGAGCAAATGACTAACGGGTCATTGCGAACAAAACCACTGGTATTAGGCTAGTAGTGACATGCTGGAACTTGTTATGGTAGGGAACCACTGCCTTTCCTATTCCTTCCGCCCATAGTAACCGTGTCATGTTCCATTTCGAAGAGTAGGGTAGACGGTAGACTTACACAATTGGGCTTATACTTCGGCCACAAGACAACAACGCACCTAAAACATCTATGGTGTCTACAGGCCATGGTTTTCCTCTTAATAATCAGGAGAGCCGTCTATTGATCGCTATTTTACAAATAAAAAAGTACGTGACCCCCCCTGACACGAAAGCTGGATCCGCCCTTGCTTAATTGCCATATTTATCCTGTCCACAGATATGTCATTGGTAAGCGATAACATAAAAATGGACCAAAATGTCAATCTTGGACAGCGAGTTTTGGATTAGGATTGATTATTAATATTGGCCGTAAGACATCACAACGTCTGACGGTTAGGCTAGTCAAAAATACTTTTTAGCTGCCTTTAGAAGCGAGGAGGCCCTTAATTCGTCTGTTTTTTTTATTTCCTTAATTACACCCGGATTGTACAAATCTGAAAGTAATATATATGTCTATGGAAATTTGTCAATATTATTATAAATTAAATAAGGTGTAATAACTGGTAAATATATTTTAATTTGTAACACTAGGCGACCACCGAAAGTAATGTGTTGACTTGTTTAATTTGTTCATTAATTATTCTTGGAGGTGTTAATGTAATTAACATTGTTAACAGGTAACATGTTAATTTTATTTACGATTACACTTACATGACTGTTATTTAATTTAACATTAATAAAGTTATGACTCATGCAAAAATATAGTGTGAGTTCTTCTATCACAATAGATAATTACACTAATTTTGCAACTGGTTTTATTTGTAAATTATTTTTCTTATTTTTGAAAAACTAGCGGCCCGCCCCGGCTTCGCGCGGTCATAAAATATACATAAAAACCTTCCTCTTCAATCACTTTATCGATTAAAAAACCGCATCAAAATCCGTTGCGTAGTTTTAAAGATTTAAGCACACAAAGGGACATAGGGACAGAGGAAGCGACTTTGTTTTATACTATGTATTGATATTGAAATATAGTATAAGGCAATTTTTATGTCGTGTAACAGTTATAGGTAAAATAATTGAATCAAACTATGGTTTAATATTTTAATGAAGGCGTGATTAAGTTTTTATTTGAAAATTCGTTGATCAACTCGCTAACAACTTTCAATCAAAATTAAATTAATTTCATAATTAAGTTCATCGACTAAGAATCCGCTATTAAAAGAACTAAAATATTTTTTAACTGATTGGCATTTTTTTTTATAAAAAAACAATTAAAGTAGGACTCTTTTGTTTCACAGGAGTCCTCGCCCACATTGACGCTAATATCAACCAAGGTAAGTCTGGAAAATTAATTCGTGTCACCAATCACCTCATTTAGTGCCAACTTTAATGCCTTGTTAATTTCCTACGATCATTAAAATATTTATGAAATAATCGTAAAAGATATAGAAATAATAACACTTATATATTTAGTTTATTTTGATTATAACCATTTAAATTTAAAAACAAATAAAAAATTAAATTATATTCGATTCGTTTTCGCCTAATTGTTATTCTTCATATCTGGCATTGTTTTATTAAGAAAAAATACACTTTTTCAAATTTATAAAGATATTTTAAGGTTGTAACTGTTTTGGTAATATGTTTACCGTTGTAGTGGTGTTGGATCTGATGATTGATAACTTCTTGAATAACTTATTAAACTTCAGTTCCTTTCTGTCCACTGTCCAATAGCATCAACATTTTAATCAATAATCGGTTAAAAATGTGATTACCAATGAATCAAGGTTTTCCGACACGCCGTTTTTCGACTTAAGCAGTAGGTTTGTGTACCTATTTACCTATAAATAAACTTGAATCCAAAAAAATAATCAAAATTTTATCACTCAGTGCTGTTGCCGAAAATGAGCTCGTCCGTTATTATTTTTACCAATAGTTTGGATTTTATTTTACGCTAGTTTTTTTCTTAGCTTCATCACACTAGTAACTCATTTCACACTAGTTGTCCATCTGCCAAATTGATGTAGCTTTGTTTTTATCATATATATACATATATATAGAAAAATAAATAAACTTACTAATTTCGTTGATATAAGAATAAAAGTGGATAACCTAACCTGCAAACACACAAGATGGTAAAACTATACTGCATCTCCAAATAAGATGACAGTAGGGAGTACGAATGCTGTAGTGACGGAAACAGATGATATAGTGGCACCGTGAAATCCTACTCGGTGGTAGAGTTTCGCAGCGACTCGCCCGGGTTGGCAACGCACCATTACCACCTTTGGTGTCTCTGGGCGGCGTGAATTTCTTACCATTAGGAAATCCGTCTGCTTGTTTGCCTTCCAATATCATAAAAAAAATATAGTTGGTATTAGCAGGACCTGTCCTTCACTGAGGTCAGTCTGACAGACAGCACGGGTTTAATAATGAAGCAATCTGTATTATTGGATTATTCCAACAGTGGGAAACGGATAAAAAATGTTACACTCCCGAAAATCTAAATGATTAAGTCATAGGTTCAACAAAATGTATCATCAGCTTATATCAGCTTATTGTGTGGTTAGTTGATTCATGTACTATCATTACCTGTGGAATGTATCCCTAGGATAGGTATTAGTGTCCAGGAAAACTGTAAAACAAATGTGTCCTCATATTTTAAGGTCAACTATTTGATAGAAATTTTAGTATATTATAGTAGTATAAGTATTTAAGTATATTAACGTGATAAGGATTCCCCAAAGACCTCCTTTCAAATAAAAAAAACAGGTCATAATTTTAAAAGAAAACAACGAAGAACTTTAAAGCTTTTTTTATTTATACAATGTCATAAATTTTCTTTTATTTTTATTAGATAAACACACAAGTAAAAGAAAATGGGATTACTGTTTTAATGATATTTCTTATCCTTTAGCAAAGTGACTATTATAATTTTCTTTTTTATTGTCTTGCTATTTTGATTGCTCATAAAAGTTAAAATATTTTGTTAAATAATGTTACTATAAATAGGTTTTTAGACTATTTAGCACGTAACCATAAACATTTTAACGGTATTCCGAACGTCTTAAAGTTAAGGCTACATCCACACAAGACGTTTTGACCGCGAGGTGGACATTAAACACAAAATAGGAACTTTACCACACTGTGCCCTTTTCCAGACATCACATAGCAAATATTATGAAAACTTATGGTTATTTTTATGTAACTGTTTCATTACTATGAAATGAACACTTATTAAAAAATAATAACATTATCTTTCATAGCCATGTCTTATGTCCAATTTTGGTACGCTGTAAAATGTTATTATTGAAATAAATAAGTAAATTTCTATTTCTATTTGTTTTAAACGAAAATTTAATTTGACTGAATTATCAAATAAGTGGTAAATCTTAAACTACTCATATATTAATCCTACAAGAGATCGACTCTAGTTTATTTTAACAACTTGATTTCTATACAGTTATTTGAAGTACAAAAGTACCTTAACTTTACAGATTTTACTTAATGCATTTAAGATATTGCCTATTTATATCATATATTAATTACACCTTGCAAGAGACTAAAATGGGCAGCAGAAAATGTTTTTCAAATTTTAGTCGATCGGTGTCAGTATTTCCATCGTAATTCACCCGATCAATTTAAATCTCGGCATTTTATATACTCGTAAATTACAGAAATACGCAATTTTTCTATCGTAGTCGTATGTTGTATCATCAAATAATTTAGGCTTAATAAACTAAAACTAACGTCTTCCGCTCTTGTTGTTACATGTGATCGTAGCCTACGATTAGTCTTTGAGTCTGCTGATTGGGTTAATTTGTTTTAATTAAATGCGCGTCGACGCCAGACTAGCATAGAAACTTCAGTCCCGTGGGTGGTGTCTTATGAGATTTGTGATCTATTTTATACATCATTAGACGTTTAATGGTTAAAGAAATAGTTATAACAGTTAACAGAAACTGGTATAAATTTTATGGTCATTTGAATGTTACTGTAGATTAGAATTTTGTTATCAATTTATCTGCAGGTAGACCGCATTGGTATGGTAAAGTGGCTGATTTCGAGGGACTCTCGAAAACAGTTGCCCTGAGTAAGCTGTTGACTGCATTAAAGCAAACTCTATTATCTGCGTATTTCTTTTTATTTTTGCTTTTTCTCTATAAAAAGTAAGTAAGTATCTTCATGACCATATCCCAGAAGCACAACCAGGGCACCCACGACTAGCCGAAGACACCAAGTTCCACAATGTGATAGGTGGCAAGCCTATCGCCAATAGGGCACATATCCAAACCCGAGCAACATTTTCTTTATTAAAAAAAATGGAAAAATCACATTTTCTTTTTATTGCCCGAGCTAGGATTCGAACCCGACACCTCATGAAGTCAAGTCCAACACTTAGACCGCTAGACCACAGAAGCGATAACTTTCTGTCTATCTTAGATTAAAAGACAATAAAAATTATCTACGCCCGTATTCCTGAAGAAGTAGGCACAGGCACAAACAGGACATCCACAAACAGCCGAAGACACCAAGTCCCATGTCTTATCAACATGTTTATCGCTAACCGGGCACATATTTTCCCAGGCAACGATATTTTTAATGGAAAATAAAAGACATTTTGGTTTTGGTTTCCCCACCCCAGAAACAACCCGGGACCTCCAAGTTAAGTCCAACATACGATTGGTAGACTACAGCACTGATATCTCAACTAAACTATGAGAATTATCTTATTTATTTTTTTATTTTATTTTATTAATCAGGCTTACCAACAGTTGTTACAATCATCTAATTTACACATATAAAAAATAACAAACAACCAATTGCACAACTTCTTACAGGTAAACACATTAAACTTTTTTTATAAGTATTTACATTAATTTTTTTTTGATAAATTACAATTACTTTACTATATATTATATAAGTTAAAACATATGATTAATAAAATATTTACTTAAATAAAACATGCAAAATCATTCACATAATATTTTTTTCTTAATTTTAACTACTGAATCAGAAAAAACATCCAAGTTACCACAACATTTGTTAACCATTTTACAAATGCGTGGCACAGGTGAATTAGTGCCAAAAACAGTTCTTCTTAAAGGTGGAGCTAAAAGGGTGACTGACTTACGCGGTATTTTCCTAGGTATTCTAAAATCGAATCTTGCCGGTAATTCAGGACAATCCATTTTATAATTTATTAATTTCCAAAACAAGTCTACATCAAGCCATTCGCGCCTCTTTTCAAGTGAAATCATATTTAATTTATTTAACTTTTCTTTGTAAGAATAATATTTAGTTGAATACTTGAGAAAATAGTACAAATGGTTAACAAATCTTTTTTGTATTCTTTCCAATCTTAATGAATGGTTAGAAAAATGTGGGCGAAAAATCTTATCAAAACATGTCCTTTTGTACTGTGATTTTTATGTATTTAGATATTTTTCCCGTGTGGATCCGGGTTTGCTGAATAGAACAGACCGTCTGCCTCTATGCCAGGTAGCTCGTATAAGGCAAGCACTGATTAAAATATAGATCATCACTAATCACTAACAAGACCCCTGTTTGTAGATTACTGTGCAGCAACTTGCATGGGAAGGGTCCAACCGCCTGACCTATTGCCACCACAATGACTCTGTCATGTTCCGGCCCGGAAGGAAGGGTAGATGGTAGTCTTTCACAACAGGCCTAAAATCCCGGCCACAGGACAGCAACGCACCTATAATATCTATTATGTCTATATTCTACGGTTATCTCTTAC
>NJDC01058183.1:196256-207485 GCA_002245475.1 Calephelis virginiensis | reverse complement strand
ATAATTATTGAATTTTCTCCATGGTGAGTTATAAATTGAAATGTCTGTGTGTCTTGTAAAATATTATTTATAATGAGTCAGGCGCTGGTACTTCGCAAGATCACCGCGCCGGATGCTCGTGGCCAAAAGATCGAAATGTACAAGCAAACTTTACAAGTGGCTTTCGTTTTATAATGACTTTTCAATTTTTATGATTCTTGAGTTGAGTTGATGTTAAATACTTATTTGTTGTTACAATTGAGATTATAAGCTTTCTATCCTTTAAATTTTCATAAAGCAATACAAGTATAAATCACTGTAGAATAATTAACTTACAGAGCCCGTGTAACTGTTGTGGCGAGAAATTACCATGTGATACTAGATGTGACAAAACGGACCAATGTACCCGTAAACAGTACCATTTATAAAATCCGGGTCCGGCAAGCAAACCAACTTTTGACTTCTTTCCCTTACCCTGTAGGATTTACTAATGGATGACCTCAAAGTAAAGCTTGATTCAATATAGTATCTAAGTAGCGGACCGCCACTGCTTCGCACGGTTATGAAATATAGATATAAACCTCCCTCTTCAATCACTGTATCTATTGAAAAAATCGCATCAAAATCCGTTACTTAGTTTTAAAGATTTAAGCATACAAAGGGACATAGGAACAGAGGAAGCGACGTTGTTTTATACTATATAGTGATGTTAAGGATTTTAACACTTGTAATGTTACTAACTTAACATAAGAGGTAGAAGATGAGAATATTCACTCATTCCTTGAAGACGCTCAAGTAGTTCGAAAATAAAAGAAGAAGCAAATACGATCACAATTCTTCTGAATATCTAAAGTGTAAATGGACGTCTAGTTTATATCTGCCTATATTTTATTGACGAAACTGTCTGTTTTTTACACATTCATCGCAGATAAGGTGTCAAATGTTAGATTATAGCCTCGTTTTAATCGCCCAATATCAATGGCAAATACTAATAATATATTCAAAGTAAAATGTAGTGATAAAATAGTATAAAATGAAATGAATAATGATCTTTCCTAAAATTTATTTAATTTATATATATATAGCACAGACCATAATGTGTTACTATTTCAAACTTTAAGCATTTTGGGACCCATATTCGGATAATATAATATTTTCTAAAAGTTTCAACAAAAAGAAAATACTTTTAACACTTGACCAATGTGTCAGCGGTAGGATAACTTCTAGCTAAGAACTGATGTACATATTATATAGTTTTGTTGTTTAGACATTCAAGAAGCCTAACCTGCAGTTTCGGGGCGTGGCTTTTTATCCGGCAGTTTTCCTTCGATTGAAGTAAACACTCATTTCAAACAACTCGTTTCAATTTTGATAAAACATAGTTTTAAGTTCACACTTATAATTTAAAGTAATCCTTCAAATGCTATAAGTCTTCAAACAGGGCACACATTAAAAAAAATGTCAGTCGCTTTTCTTTGATATACGAACAAACACACACATAGACAAAAAATTGAGGTCTCAAACATCCTTATCATTTACTTTTACAAAGTTCTTTTAACATATAATATTTTTTACGGAAGTTCTGTCTAGTCTTCTTTGGTCTACATTCGGTCAACTAAATCTCTCCTAACAAAGTACATCGAAGTGTCTCCGCTACTAGAAATAGCTAGTGTTATACGAGTATATGTTAATCTAGACTCCAAACCTCCGAAAGATAATTTAAACGTAGTCAAACTGCAAAAAACGACTTCGGTTTCAGTATTACGTCATCTAAGTACACAAAAATGAGTATTTTACTGACACTACCACATACAAATTTGACACAATATAGAAACTACCCAAAATCATTCAAAACGGCACACTGTCACAAACATGCGTATCAGTTAGTCAAGCGGTTTTCGCTTTGCTAAAGTAGCAAGTGTTCCTAAAACTAGTGGTCACGTTGTTATAGTAATGAGCAAATCTAAACCGTGACCAAGACTTAGACAATTTTGGTCTTGGTCTTGGTCTTTCATATCAAGTCTTAGTCTTACCTATTTTATGTTATTTTACAGACATTCATAATTAAACATTTAACA
Organism: Calephelis virginiensis; assembly: GCA_002245475.1. Taxonomy (NCBI): domain Eukaryota; kingdom Metazoa; phylum Arthropoda; class Insecta; order Lepidoptera; family Riodinidae; genus Calephelis; species Calephelis virginiensis. Next base: position 205,428 of record NJDC01058183.1, on the reverse strand, counting down.
CATTAAACAATTTATTAATAACCAACAATATATTTAATGTACTTAAAAATTAAAAATAATCAAAATTACAACATGGAAATACGATTAATAATTAATTAATTAATTACAATCGTTTTTGCGATGCTTTTAAAAACAACCTTTCAGCTGAAACAAATGTAGCTGAAATTGGTAAAATCCTGAGCCATCTTAGCCAATATTGGAAATTGTAGTTCAACGTTTTAGAATAGAATAGAATAGAAAATATTTTTATTCACATTCACCTTAGAGGAGGCACTTATGAAGTGTCTTTATAATACTAAAACTACAACCGGCTCGGTACTTGAATTGTATTATGTAATATGTAAACCATTGCATTATGTCTTCGTTACTCATAACTCAAGATTTGCTTAAAAATTGACTTGTATGAAAATGTCTTATACGGCAATTTAATTAAGGGCGATGGCAATCTCATTATGTATGGACTTTTGAAACACAGTAGCATGTTTTTTGAAATGAAATGAAAATTATTTATTTGCGGAATATGTGTGTTAAAAAGTTGTTATAAAGATATTTAAGAATACAACATATTCTACCACATTGTGGTGTGCAAATATTTAGTTAATTTTAAATAGTTACGTATTTCTATAAAAATGTACATTTAAATCACAGCCCTTATTTACATTTTAATAAACATTTTATTTATTTATGAACATAAGTTTCATAATTTGTTATAAATTAATTTAAAGGTAGATTAATTTTTAGTCCTATCTACCGTACACTACCACCGTTTCCAAACCTAGCCCGTTTTACTGGTTACATTATCTATGTTTACTACTATATTGTATATTTGTTTGTTTTCAACATTATAGTCGCTGGAGGCTGTCTTGTGGATTTTGTCCTGATATGCAAGAATTTGGTCCTGATACTGTTGTTGTTTTTGTTCATTCGATCTTGGTGTTGGTCTTGCTAATATAATGACAATCACGATCTTGATCATGCTCCAAGTTTGCTCATTACTACGTTGTATTTGTTTACGTAACATTTTTTTTTATCATCTAGGCTTATTTTCCATACTGTTCCATATTTGTACTGTGACACTATCTTCAGATAGAATCTTATAAATACTAATTCATTGATAACTTTCATACTTTAATATTTTTGTCCTTGCGTCAACTCGCGAGTAATATATACGCGAAGCTGGTGCACTAAGGGCTAAGAGGGTAGAGAGGGGGGGGGAGCCATTACACATTTCCGTCGCTGAGCACGTGGCGTTTGCGTTTTTTTTTCCTCTGGTATTAGATTGCGACAACTTTGGATTTGAGTGCAGGTTACATCCTCTCCGTTCACATTTATTCATAGATTCTTAAATAACTATATTTTTAACTGCTTTTAAATTATTTGGAAATGTTTTTACGTTGTGATTTTTTGGGTTTCTCGTGGTAAAGGTGTTCTTCCTACATTGATAGACCTGTACTAATAATTTTATGAAGCGGGAAGTTTGTTTTTTAGCAGGAATAGATGCAATTCTTTTTTTATTCAGTGACCCAAATCTTCAAAAAGCTGATAGTTAGTAAAGACGACGTTGTGTCTGAAGACGTTCATTTTAAATAAATTTAGTCGTTTGCCTTAGTGTTATGAAATGAAAGTAGATTAGAACATAAAAAAGAAGATGGGTTCATCGTGCCTATTTTTTCCATTTTCCTAATGTAAGCATTAGTCTTAATTAAAACTGTGATGATAACTAGCTAGTTTGCTGCCTATCGTGTGACAGGAATAGGTAGGACAATGCATACTAAACCTTTCAAACTCTATTTACAAACTATAATAGTCTAGTATAATAAATATGTAAGCTTTGACTCACTAGCTTCCTAACAGGTGGTAGTTAGAAGAATCATCACTAATCTATGGTAGAATTAAATACATAGTAGGTACGGTATGAAGTAAAGACCGCCTTGATGGTAGAGGGAGCATACACGGCTAAATCCACTGACTAACTGTAAGGCTCGGATTCGATTCAATCTCCCACGAGGCATTTGTGTTGTTAACGTCTAGTTTTCGTGGTTCCTGGGTCTGTTGGCTTATCATTTTTAATACTAGCTTAATAAAACTAAAATAAAAGTTGCTTAAGTTATTCTTTAATATGATGTATTAACTACCTACCTGCCAGTGATAAGCCCATTAAAATAAATCCGTTTCCGAGATTAGGTGAAAGAAACAGACAGACAGGCAAAAATTGGAAAAAATATGTTATTTTTACATATGTACCTTATATACATTCAAATGCATGTAATAAAAAGTGGTTATTTTAATATTGAAATATGTATGTCATAGATATGAAAATGGTATCTATTTCAATATTTTTATATTAGTATCATTAACTGACACCCTTAACCAAAGAATAATATAATTTGATTACTTTGGAGTTATACATTTTTTTTTCAGAGATATACTCGTATTTACATATATTTAAGAAGTTCACTGTCCACTCTTTCTTTATATTTCTAAACTAAAAAGACATACTTAATGTCGGATTCTCAGAGAAAAAGGAAAATAATTAAGGCGAGGAATTACTCAGCGTCTGAGTTATTAATACTGCCACTCAGGTTACAGAACAAATAAGCAAGATAAAGATGATATCTGTTATTAAATTAATATTATAAATGCGAAAGTTTGTATGTTTGTTTGTTTGTTAATTCTTCACGCAAAAACTGTTAAACCAATTTTCATGAAATTTGGCGCACACATAGAGGGTAACTTGGATTGACACATAGAATAGTTTTTATCACGAAAAATCTTCGAGGGCAACAGCTAGTACCCTATAGAAAGAAAGATTTATGAAAGAGGGGGCAAAAAATCTTTTCACCTGGCAGTACGTTATCCACAGACTGCTTCAATACATGTAATCTCATAGTTGTATGGTCGTCCTTTTATGAATAAAGTGCTCCAAATAACAATGTTTTGGTAACACTACCACTGTTAATAATAATTTGGTTTGTAATGGTATAGTGCTATGCAAAAAATGGCTATGGAAACGTACAGAAGGCAAATGCTAGATATCCAGACTGTAAAGGTAAAATCGAGTGGCTAGCGTACACGCCTAGCTACACTGACTAATTGCGAGGCTCGGGTTCGATTCCCGACGTAGGCAGGCATTTGTGTGATAACCATTAATATGTCTGCATTTCCGGGTTTGTGTGTTTATTAAATTTATTCTTGTATATATTTAAGTATTTCTATTTATTAGAATCGTTGACTAACACCCATAACACAAGCATATAATTTGCTTACTTTGGGGTTTGACTCAATTTGTGTGACTATTCCAGAGATATTTATTTATTTCTTGATTTTATTCTATGTCTGCATGTGACATTTAGTGAATATTTCCTCAGATTTTCCTTAAAGTTAAAGCTTTTGACTTTAATCTGTATATTGCACTTATCCCTGATATTTATTTTGAACCAGTTACAGGGATACTTTAAAGCACATTTTTAATTATTTTATTTATTCCTATCGGTTAACATAAAATATTTAAACTCTAAAAATCTGTAACAAAACTCAATTTCTTCTCAAACTTGCTAAACAATAGTATCATCTATTTTTTATTAGTTATTGTCTGTACTGCTTTAAATGTTTAATGGTTATGGTGTTAAATACTTTAAATTTAAATACTTTATGGTGGTAGTGGTGCCGTGCAAACCTGAGGCCGGGAGCTCGAGCAAAAGTAAGTTTACCGGTTACCTTATCCTCCGAACTGGCACACGTCAACGGCAAGCACTGACGTTATGGCAGCAGGAATAGGTAAGGCAATACCAAACCGGGCGAGTCGCTGCAAAACTCTACTACCTAGTTAGATGTCACGGTGTTAGTAACGATAAGCCTATGCTCGCCTTTTACGAGCTGCCTGGCAGGAAGGCAGATGGTCTATTCTGCAAAGGAGCCCGGACCAACAAGAGGAAAAACGTGGTAGTTAAGTAAACAGGGTGGTTATAACAGCTCAGATAATGCTGTAACAAGTGAAACCTAATATATCATTAAATGTACGTGGAACGGTAAGTGTTTTTAGAAAAAAATCAACAATGAATATACGTACAATCTAAGCTGTGTGTCATCAACAAATGAATTAGTTGGCAACAGTCGTGCAGACGATCAGACTATAACACAAACAGAGGTTGTCGGACATACCTACTTTAGGTCTATTTTATCTTCATGCCGGGTGCTTTTGCGGGGTAGAAAGAGAGTATCGGGTGCCAAGTATTGCGAACCTTGCAGACATGCTTAGCTTTCAGCACATTCTTTACTCTTTTCTTATTAACATCACGGTTTCGGAGACCCTTGACACCATCTTCGGGAAATTGCCGAGCGATTTGGCTTAGAGCTATAGTCTGTAGATTTGGTCGTGAAGTTGTCTGAAAAATTATTTAAAAAAAATGTATTGTATTTTTCGAATAACCTTTAGGTGTATAATCTGTGGAATAACCTGTCATTTTTAAAATAAGAGACACTAAAGACGTTTCACATTAGCCAATTTTGGTGACATTTTGTACAATTTTGTTCATTGAAAGTGCACAAATGAAATAATCATAAAGAAATATTAGTATTTCCTCGTTGCCGCCAAACCTCATTAAATGAGCTTGAGTTATGAATCCACCGCTTTGCCCAGGACCCGGACATGACATTTTGACCACTTATGACTACTTATAATTGAATCCCCATTTTGGTAAATTTGATGTAAATTTCTACTTGACTAATTGCAAAATGCTAAACTGAATGCCAAAATTTAAAGAAAGAAAACGTTAACATTAGTTAACATTAGTTACACGACATGACTTTTCCATTGGATAAAATCGCCTCTGTGGTCTACCGCTCCAGGTGTTGGACTTGACTGCATGAGGTCCTAAGTTCGATTCCTGAGTCGGGCAACAAAAAAAACATTTGGTTTTTCCAATTTTCTAATAAAAAAGACGGTGCCCGGGATTGGATATGTGCCCGGTTGGCGATAGGTTTCCCATCTGTCACATTGTGTGACTGAGTGTCTTCGGCTAGTCTTAGGTGCCCTGGTTGTGCCTCTGCCTACTTCTTTGGGTATATGGGCGTGAAGATACTTTTTTTTATAAAATCTCTTGTTAAAAAATATTTATATTTGTTGGCTAAAAGTATTTAAACTTTGTCCACATAAATTAGGAACTAATTCACAATCACAAACCTATAGATAGATGATGTGGTAAAAACAATGATTTATAATAATTACTTGGATGAAGAATATTTTCGTTTGTGATGAACACCGACACTCGTTTCTTTCGTATTTTATAATTTGTACCGTATTGATACTTCAATAACATTAACATTCGTCGGCCATCTATTAACAGATGAGGCAACAGTACACGTAATCTTTATAAATTGGAAACACAGCTCGGTAAGTAGATAGGCGAGCATATTTCACCGCGGTGTGGCAATCTTAGTCTCCAACGAAAATAATACCTACGGCAGTGGGTGGCATGCACTCTATGCCTTGGAGCTGAGAAATATGGATGTGGTGAAAATATAGTTAGAGATCAAATAAAAACACGCTTAAGAAAAAATAAGGTACAATATCACTAAATCGGAAATCATATTTTTTTTTGATACAACACAAACAACTCTTAATAATTTAAACATTGGTTAAATAATCACTAAGCTAATTTAAGACTATACGAGATACCGTAACTTATTTAGGCTGCGTTTCCACCAGAGATGTGCGAGGATGCGTAATGAGAAATGTGTTTGTAAAGGACCAATAGAATCGCTTAAATTACTTGCCTCGGTCAGCACAGCTTTATCAGTAACGATTGTATTGGTTCTTTACAAACACATCCCTCGCTACACATACTCGCTTATCTCTGATGGAAACACAGCATTAGACTCATCCAAAAATGCTCCGTACTAAGAGTGTGCAAACCTGCGACACCACACGTTTGGACTTTTGATGTAGGACATAATAATTTTGTTTGTTAACTAGTTTGCGTTTACTAAAATGGTTCAAATTTGTATAATAAATCTGTACGCCTACTCGGCAGTTTTGGAGGATGTATCACCAGTGTAACACCTAAAGCCACAGAATAAATGACTTTCGACTTTGACTTTGACTTTTGACAAAAGTTGTTTAAAATGGATCAATCACTAGTCACATTATTTTAAAAAAAAATTGGATTCACCCATCTAGCTCAAAAGATCGAAAAACAGATGAAACCTGGTACATTTAAAAATAATAAGTTTGCTCATCCTTCTTGTTGAACTTCACTTTAGGCACAAGGTAGGTTATTTGCAATAAAAACAGAGATGTCAAATAGGTAACCTAATCTAAAAATCGGAACGCAGCCTTTTAGTCAGTTGGTGTTATTTAGTTTGATAGGTAAACTAACTTACAGAACGCTTAACAGCCTAAGATTAACATCTCTGATGTCTATACGCGACGTTTATATCTCCAACGTTTAAATGTTAATACACATAATTATGACTGACTAGCTGTTGCCTGCGACTTCGGCTGCGTTTTCACAGGAATGCGATTGTGATATCTCGATTAAAAGTAGCCAATGTGTTAATACAGGTCACATCTATCTGTGTTCCAAATTTCAGACAGTACCGTTCAGCCATTCAAGCGTGAAGGATCGAAGGAAGATATTAGTAGGATGACGCTGTATGTAAAAATACAACTCAATACTCGATCACAAGTACTAATGTTATTTTTTTCAAGATGACTTCTTCCAATTTGACCAAAACTAGACCTATCACCTAAAAATGTTAGCCTGAATTGGTAAAACTATCTTAGATATTCCTAGCGTCGTAATGTCTACATGCATACATATCTTCACACCAAGTGCCTTACGTAGGTAGAGAGTATCAAATATCATACCATACGATCCTGACAAACCTGTCTAGCTTCCTCTACATTCATTACCCTTTTCATACAAACACGCCGGTTTCGGAGACTCTTGACACAACCCCTACAACCATTCACATTCGCATTGTATATCTGCTTTGTCGATCTTTCATCTGTCATTCTTTCCACATGACCGAATCAGCGGAGCATGATCTTTCGCATTTTAACACCAACACTTTCTTTCAATCCTACTCTTTCTCGGATCTCACTGTTACGAATGCGGTCTACTGTTACTATTGTCATGTTTTGTTTCATAGAAGGGGTGGCTGGTGAGCTTCAAGTTGGCAACTCACCATAGAGCATAATATCTTGCCTTTATGTGACGTGTATAAAAATAAATACATACAAATAACTTAATACAATTAATAAAATATTTATTTTAGCGCACCCAGCATACCTAGCGCATCCAAATCGTTGTCGCATTACTTTCGTAACTCGATGACATTTTATATGTCTCTGTAAAGTTTATCTCGGTTCTAAGATTATTCACGAGTCCGTTGAACGATATATTTACAGATTTTACTTTTACTATCCTACTTTTTGCTCTAACAACACGCTCGGGCCGCAATGCTTTGATAGTATTTTTGGGATGGCGCCATTTTTCGGTTGTTTTTCATTTCAAATATACACGTTACAGTAAACAATCTTGGATTTCATATGTGATTAAGGGATAACGTATTGAAAATGATGAAGACTTTGGCACATATTAATGCTAGGGATTTCCGGTAGATGTACTAACTTAACTGCCAGCTTAAATTATGGTTTAAAATAACTCATGGGCCACTTTAAATTGTTTGTTTTATATTGTAATTTAGTTTTGCATTTTGTTTGTATAAATATATTAGTGAAGAAATGTTTAGCAAGCAATATTTGATTTAACTACAACGGCTGTATTACGAAAGCTAAAAATGTACTTAAAATTTATTATGAAAATCCATGTCTAAATACATGATATCATTATGATCAATTATTGTTAATAATAAGCTGCAACGGTTCACTTACACAGAAAATAATCTTTACAGGTGATTTTGTTGTTTTTTCAAAGAAGGAAAACAACTAATAATATAATTAATAATTATTATAATTAGGAGATTCAGAAGGCAGCAATTTTGGGTACAGCCCGCATTGTGCGGAGATTCTTCAGTCTGTCTCCCTGACCACTGGAAGTTTAGTTGTAAGACCACCGTCTTTGGAATAGGTACTATTTGTTATGTTTATACTTTTAATATATTTTTTTTATTTTAAATGTATAAACTTAAAAAATAAAAAGTAATGGCAATAAATGATAATTATAATTAAAATTATGACATAAATAAATCGAAAAATACGGTCAAGTACGAAGTCATGTATTACGTGCTCAATGTAGTTGTAGTAAGAAATGATTATTCGCGGAAAATACATCCTATCTGTATGTGGCGATGATGCGTTGCCAACCTGAGGCTGCGTTGGTAATTTACTTTCGTGAGGTACCTTATCGTCTGACTTGGGTAATAGCTAAGGCGATGGTGTCAATCAATCGAAAAAGTCAAGAAAATACTTTCACATATTCTTGATAACGTTAAAAGTTTAATCCAAATTAGGGACCAAAATATCGTTACATTTAATTATTCGAATCAAATGTGACAGTTAACAAAAGCACGTAATATAAAAATCGACGTCCCGTCGGCTGGCGACGTTCGCGGCACATGATACACCATTACTCAGAAACGTTTATGAGTACTAATCTATAATTACATTTTAGTCATAGTTAAGCGTAATTTAATATTATTCAAACGGGATAATCCCGGAAATGCCGACAGAGAAACGAATAAGTGAAATAAAGTTTGAGTTATCATTAAATATTAATTCTTATAGTTCATCGAGCTTAGGAGTAAATGTCGAAATCAGTATTAAAATAATTTGTATTTATTAAAATAAGTCACCACTTGAGTTATTATAAACTAATTATGATAGTTTGTTGAGCTTAGTAATACATTTATTTGTATTTATTAAAATACATCACTACATTATCGTAAAGTCATAAAAAAATATTTTGTACAAATAATACTTAAAAAAAGGGATTGGTTCCTTAAAAGATAGGTACCACAAAAAAACTTTAGTTATTTGTCTGCTTTTTATGTTATCCCATCAAGTTAAACTACTAGACTAGTATTAATCATGTTCTCAGAATTTAAAAATTATGATCTTACTTAAAATCTAAGTTATATATGTTGATATTTGATGAATATGAGAGATAGAAAAAAAAAACAGTTGACTGTAGGCATAAATGGTTTTTGC
>NJDC01058183.1:177712-195340 GCA_002245475.1 Calephelis virginiensis | reverse complement strand
TTTGACGAATATGAGAGATAGAAAAAAAACAGTTGACTGTAGGCATAAATGGTTTTTGCGGACAAAGTCACGAGCACAGACTATAAAATAAATATAAAGAATGCTAATGTAATACGATCATGTTAGTTATCTCTGAAATAGTATGCGGAAATTGAATTCTTAAATTATGTACACACGTTTTGCCGTGGGCATTTGTTAGTTTTACAATATTTAGCGTATTTTGGCGAAGAGATAAACGACTGCATCACTCGCTAGTAAAATGATAATATAAATTACTGAATGGTTTCATTAATGTTGTTAATTAGATAAAGTAATAGAGTTCTGTCACGATTCACTTAATCTGGTCATTTTATTCCGTCAGTGTTCGACATTTTGGTGTATCGGTTTGCGTCAGGCTCATAGTCAATCTTCAATAGCCTATAAACATTTTAATTATTCCTGTCACATCGTGATTTTGACGGCTCTTTCTTTCATTTTAGATATTATTAAAAATAACTATTTTAACTTATCCATTTGTTTTTTATTTAATAGACATGTTTACAGAAAATAAAAACAATAACGATCCTTGACGATGTTGTAAACAAGCGATAAGTGTGATAAAATAAAGCAGCCTAAATTAGTATATTTGTAAAACACGAAAGCTGTTTGAAGTAATTATTTAACGTGACATTATCTACGAGATATAAGCGAAACAGTAATCAATACAGAGCTTTAACACTTAACTTATTCGTCGTACGCATTATAAGGGCGTAGGGCGGGCGGCGACGTCGGCACCTCGCGTGCAACCCTTTAATTGTGCAAGTTCGTACCGCAATGCTTTATGCCCTTTGTGCTGCGTTTAGATTACTCACTCACTTTATTTTTAGTGTGAAAGACAATCAAACAATATAAAAAAATGGACATCACGTTTATGTGTAATAGAGTGAGAAATTAGAGAGCCTCTTTATTCGCCTTGATGGCCAAGGAGTTAGCGTATACGCTTCAGTCCATAGACCTGAGACGAGGTTCGGGTTCGATTACCAACGGGGCAGGCGTTTGTGTGATTTCTCTATTTCCGAGTCTAAATGTATATTAAATAAATGTTTACTAAGTTTGTAATTGTAGTTTTTTAAATATTTCTAATGAGTTTGTACCACATTTGTAACGTGGGCCACATTTTCCCACTGACTTTGACTTGAAAGTCACGCAGCCTAGAGATACCACAGGTGATAATGGTGCGTTGCCAACCTTGTTAAGCTTCGTGCAAAAGTAAGTTTACCGGCTACCTTATCCTCCGAACCGATACACGTCAACGGCAAGCTATGATATTATGGCGGCAGGAATTGGTAAGGCGGTAGTACTTATGCGGGCGAGTCGTTGCGAGACTCTACCATCTTGTCAGACGTCACGGTGTTAGTGACAGTAAGACTATGCTGGCTTTTTACGAGCTGCCTGGCACAGGAATGCAAATGGCCTGCAAAGGAGCCTGGACCAAAATATCGAAAATTTCGCACTAGCGCACTAAGTAGTGGGAAAGTGTACTTGTACAACAAATGTACTGTTTGCACACGATGTCCATTTGTGCTTTAAACAAATTTAGGGCCCAATGAGGCGGTCAAATGAAATAAAGATAAAGGGAGAGATGTAATAAATATAGATTGTTTAAATGACTAACGTGATGCTAACCTCGCGGTTTTTACAAATTCACCGGACTTTAAACGTAGATGTCCTAAATAGATATTATGGTTCTGCACAAGATTAACGTCTACTTACTTTGTATCTTCACGCTTATATCCCCTAAGAGGTAGGCAGAGGCACAGCCAGGGCACCCACGACTAGCCGAAGACATTAAGTCCCACATTCTGATAGGTGGCAAACCTATCGCCAACCGGGCACGTTTCCAATCCCGGGCAACGTTATTTTGTATTAGAAAATTGAAAATACACATTTTCTAGTTTTTTAGTTACCCGACTCGGGGATCGAACCCGGGAACTCAAGAAGTCAAGTCCGATGTCAAACGACGAAACAACAGAGGCGATAAATTTATCTTTTTAATTTAGTCATTGTAACTTCTTTATTTTAAATTAAAACAAGTGGAACTGCCCCGACATTCACATTCAAGTGAGTAGTCCTACTAAACGGACCTCCCGGGAGTGCGTGTCGGCGGCACTTACACACCTAACTTCTTAAACAAAAAGTACAGAAGTGCGTGAAATAAATATCTAGTCTCACCTTGCTGCCCGCCGGGGGGGGGAGGACCTTCCAGTTTATAACCAAAGTTTTGAACTGCTATAAATAATATGTTTTCAGGACAACTTCAATATGTAAATGGTAGGTATCAGGATTGATAATATCGCCTTACCTGCACCTTTCAATATGATGTCAGTGCTTGCCACTGTCGTATCCCAGTTGAGAGAATGGCGTGATCAAATATTTATTCGCGCAAAAAGCTTATCATCCCAAGCCCAAGTTGCGTTGATAGACGACATGTTTTTTTTTACTAGTAGGAAGAGTGTCCGTTTGTTTTCAACCCATTTAAAAGCTATACCTACAATAAACCTACTTCTATATTTTACACCATCAGTGCTTCTTACTGTTGTGTTCCATCACTATTGAAGAGAAGCCAGCTGACTAACTTCTTTAAGGGGATTAAAACGCCAGCCACAGATTGTGAATGCACCTTTTCGCGTCTTTCACGTGAGTCATATGCAGGTAATTCTTATAATCAGGAAAATCTGTCTGTTTGTCCGGCCGCCTTTGCATAATAGACCATCTACCTTTCTGCCAGGAAGCTTATAAAAGGCGAGCATAGGCTTACCGTCACTAAAACCGTGACATCCTATTAGGTGGTAGAGTTTCACTGATTGGTACCACCGCCCAACCTATTCCTGTCGCCATGACGTCCAATGCTTGCCGTTGACGTTCCGGTTCGGAGGGTAAGGTAGCCGGTAAATTTACTTTTGCTCAAGGCTTAACATCCCGGCCTCAGGTTGGCAACGCACCATTACCAACTCTGGTGTCTCTAAGCGGCGTGAACTTCATACAATCAGGCAATCCTTCGGCTTGTTTGCCTTCCAATATTATAAAAAATAAACATTACAGAATATCTGGTTTATATTGCGTCGCCAATTTGTGGGATTGACATCCAATTTCTTATTAAGGTACTTTTCTTCATCGACATTGGAACATGGTTATAGCAAAAAAATACAAGTAGCTTAGACAACAGGCGCTACATAGTATAAAACAAGGTAAATTACCTCTGTCTAATATCCTAATATATGCTAAGATCTATAAAACTATTACGTGACGAATACAATTTTAAGGATAACCAGGTTTATATATACGAGTATCTTAAGATAGAAGTTTAATATCGTAACAGACCCGGATATAAAGATATCTATGATGATTGCACAAATGTCTGACCCTCTTAGGGAATGGAACCCGAGCCTCGCGGTTAGTTGTGACGTTAGGTATGTACGATAACCCATCTATCAACAAGGCGATCAAAGGTAGGTTAGTAATATAACTTATGCAATATGCGTAAACTATAGCCAAACGACAATTTATCCTTAATAAAAAAAAACTCTGATTTCCAGAGAATGAAAAGTACGCTTCGCTTACAGATATCAATTAGAATTAAAAAAATCAGTTATTTTATAGAGACCATACAAAATGCACTTTGTTGCGTCTATAAAATATTAATTTATGTAAAATAAAACAAAAAGAATAAAGTAAGCGGAACGGGCCACACACTGAGAAGATCTTGCGAAAAAAACGCAGCTGGCTTGTCTTTCTTCCTCATCTTAAGGGTGTCCTGTGAATCCTCTTGTGATCACTAGCTCTACTGTCGGAACACGGAACACAAAGATAGTGCGCACTGACTTCATGGCAGCAGTTAAATTGTATTAAAACATGACACTTTCTTTTAATATGCCTCTAACTCATTGTAGTTCTCTCCCTTGTGCTGGTCCCAGTCATTTTTTGTAGAATAGACCAGCAGCGGCCCTTTCTGTCGATCTAGCAGCTCACAAGAGGGGAGTTGGGCCATTACTTACAAGACCATTGCCTTACTTGTTCCTTTTTTTATGATATTGGAAGGCAAACAAGCTCGGGCAAAATTAAATTTGCCGGCTACCTTATCCTCCAGACCGGAACACGTCATGACGTTATGGTAGCAGGAATAGGTAAGGCGGTGGTACCAATCCGGGCAAGTTACAGCGAAACTCAACCACCTAGTCAGATATCACGATGTTAGTGACGGCAAGCCTGTGCTCGCCTTTTACGAACTGCTTGGCAGAAAGGCAGATGGTCTATTCTGCAAAGGAACCCGAACCAACATGGGGAGAAACGGGGGTGTTTTCCTATCGCCATAATGACACTGTCATGTTCGGGTGTAGAGGGTAGATCATGTCTGCACATACCTATGCTTATAGTACTGTCTAATCCGCACTTACTCACGAAACACAGATCTAAATCCTTTTAACATAGAACAAAAAACTAAATTCCTGAATGGTTAAATTTATAAATTTCCTAAATAAATTAAACAAAATGCCAAAGATAAATCTAGTACATTATTTTTAAACTTTTTGAATAAGTTTAAAAAAACGGTTCTAAAGCTAATTCATATAATATTATAACTTCAGGCTATCAAACTAATTTGTTTCTAGGAAAAATGGGAAAGAAAGGTTTACTTAACGTGATTATTATGTGAAAAACTGAACTGATAAAATTGAATACTATCTATATGTTGAAAATGAATACCTATTTCGAGTAGTCATCGCATCACGTCAGAACGGAGAGACCAATTTTGATAATTCTTATTTTATTGTGTTGATTATTATCAGGAGTAGGTTATTATGAAGAGGAAAACTGGAAAAAGTGCAAGGAAAATGGAAAAAGCAACACATTCTTTTTCTCTATACAAAATGTTAGGTAGTAGCTGTTAATGTCAAGCAATTCCAAGTTTGTCGGGTCAGTTAGTTTGCTATAAATATGCGGCATAATAATCTTAAAATTACTAATTTGTACAACAAAACAAAATATATATCTCTGAATTTAAACCCAAACTACAAAATGCAGTGATACACACTTCATATATTTAAACACGGAAATGTCTCCTAACTCCCAAAACAAACTACATTTTAAATAAACTTCAAGAGTTGAATGCACTCTCATTAAAGGCCTCGCAACTTCCCTAATATCCCTTTTCAAAGATGGTCAAATACATAACAGTTAAAAGGGCTTCCTACGAATGCAGCGATGTATATGGTTCAAATGGTAGACATTTCAGTAAGGAATAGAGATGGGCCGTGTATAATTAGGATGTCGATATATATAAAATATCGTTTGACAGCCAGTTAATTAAAGTTTGCTTCCTTTGTGTGGAATTACTTGAGATTTTACTTTTAAATTATGATTTGTAGATCACACAAATTTTCTGAATGTTAGAAATATATTTCAGTTGTCACATAAAGACATAAAAAATAACAATACAACTTGAGACTCTCATATTAACCCCGTTTTATATGGAAAAAAACTATCGGCTACCCTGTCGCCTAACTTGTAAACTCTAGCAAACTACCTAATTACCTAACTAAATCACGTACAAGCTTATCAGTATTATATGTATAGATTTACAAATACTTTGATTTAATTAATGTAATATACACACAACACACACGATATTGAATATAAACATCACATATGTTCATTTGATAGATTGATGTGACGAATATAAGTAAAAATTTTAACTTCAGCCGATATTTCCATCGAGCACTTAATAATGATGGAAGGGACATCCCTGTCGAGTGTCACATTACGTCCGCCGCACGCCACTCAGGGCCTCCTTATTTTTATTTTGTAAAATTGTAACTGAAATAAAACCGGCAAGCTTAATAAAAATACCATCGGTACTGTTATTGCAGCGAGCGGGACGGAAATAGCTGCGGTCCTCGTGTCGCGTGTGCCCTGCTCTCAAATACTAAGTTGCTGCAGATATGTCACTTTTTCTTTAAAAGACGGTTCAGGTTGCTTTCATGATAGTAAGAGACAATAGTCGCCTAATGTCTTTAGGTTGTACTTGTTGTACGCCTGAGGTTGTACTTGTACACTAAATGCAGGTATAGTAGGATATTTAAACCTATGCTCTCTTCGTACGAGCCGCCATGTAGAGAGGCAAATGGGCTATTCTACATAAAAACAGGCTTTGCGTACACACTGAGCGATTATTGTTCTTTATAACACTAAAATTATAAATGTTCAATAACTCCCAACAAAACCCACAATGTAGCTAAGATCCATCTCGATCAAGTCAGCTTTGAAACGAAAAAAAAAATACGTCTTGAAATCGTTCAATTCATTCAAAAGTTTTGATGCTACAAATAGATAAACTCACATTGACACGTCAAACTTATAACACCTTTCTTTTTCCGTCGAGGCTAAAAATTGAAGTTGCTAAGAATTTCTGAAACAGGCGTGTTTGAATTTAAAAATGTGGAAGAAGATAGGCAAGTTTACAAGAATCGTGACACTTCGTTCTCGATACCTTTAGCCTACCCTGCAGTGGACTTGGCGTAAATATATATTACTGTTGTCGTTGTTAATTGAAAATTTGAGGATAAACCATACTCGAATTAATGTACATATTTTTAATTTGTTAATTGCTGTACCTATATAGTTATGACACTAGAGGTGAGCTAGAATGAGAGAGTTCTTCACGTGAACTCAGTATATAGTAAATGCTTGAAAAAAGAAGATGAATATAAATGTTTCAGCCGCTGATTTCCACCTTCAGACATCGCGTCAGAGCTTAAAGTATTATGCCCATCATCTTGATGCCTGGTGATCTACAACTGTGCGATTCCGAACACATTTCTTACCTCGCAGTAACACCTTTGTGGAATCAGTTACCGAAGGCGGTATTCCCAAACGATTATGACTTCAGAACTTTCAAGAAAACAGCGTACTCATTCCGTAAAGGTCGGCAACGCATCTGTGATACTCCTGGTGTTGCCGATGTCCGTGGGCGGAGATGATCACTTTCCATCAGGTGATCCACTTGCTCGTTTGCCTCCTCTTGATAAATAAATGTATATTTCCAAAATTTATTATATTAAAAAAATTCTATTCAATTTTCTTCAATTTTCTAATAAAAAAAATGTTGCTTGGGATTAGATATGTGGCCGGTAGGCGATAGACTTGCCACCTATCACATTGTGGGATTTAGTATCTTCGGCTAGTCGTGGGTACCCTGGTTGTGCCTCTGCCTACCACTTCGGGGATATGGGCGTGAAGATACTTTTTTTTATTATATAAATAAATGTGAATACTTCTTAGCCTGATTCTTGTAACCACCTAACGGCCAATGTTAATAATGTATCTCAATCTAATGGATTTCAAGCAATCTAGATAGCTGCGTATCCGCCGGCCTATCCTATACCTTATTCCCATATTTATCCTGTGAACAGATATATTATTGGCAAGCGATAACATAAAAATGGATGAAAATATCAATCTTGGACAGCGAGTTTTAGATTAGGATTGATTATTAATATTGGCCGTAAATCATGTTTCGGTTCTACGTGAGTTGCTCTATGCGCGTACGCACGACTGTTCAGGATGTGAGTTTCCACTTATTCACTGACACCTTGTGCGCGTGCGCCGCCGCCGTCATTAGCGCCCTCGTAGTACATACTTAGTTCAACACATTTCTTTCTACTGAAATATCTAATTTTAAATATTATGTACTTTCTATACAATTAACAATTCTATGTAACATTGCAAGTGTCTAAGTTATCTTAATAAGATGTTAATCTTTCTAATATTGTGGTTGGTTTGATCTTTCGTAACATAATCATATTTTAGGTCAAAAAACCAAGTTAAACAGGTCATTTTACTCTTATTTCTCAAGTTTATTATTAAGTTTTTAAGAATACCTATATGCTTTTAGCTTGTGACGGATAAACATATTGCATTTGTCCCTAGCACAGTAAGCGAGAAAAGTTAGAGTTTCGCGACTTATCCCTTAAAGTTAAGGGCCCTGCCGCCATGAAAGTATCATGTCTCTGGAGGGTAGAGTAGTCGGTAGACTTTTACAATAGCCAAACAGCGCAGCCACAAGATATCGAGACATCTATGACATATATTTTATACGCCAAGTGTACCTCTAACCTTCAAGAGAGTCTTCAGGTGTGGTTGTTAATGCTATCATGATACATAAAAACACCAGATTGAAAGCTGTACCTTGCCATGTTCATGACTCCAGAACTTTACTATTAGTATCTTCACGCCCATATCCCCGAAGAGGTAGGCAGATGCACAACCAGGGCACCCACGATTAGCCGAAGATACTAAGTCCCACAATGTGATAGGTGGCAAGCCTATCGCCAACCGGGCACATATCCTATCCCGAGCAACTTTTTTTTAAATTAGAAAATTAGGAAAATCCAATTTTCTTTTTGTTGCCCGACCCGGGATCGGAACCCGGGGCTTCATGCAGTCAAGTCCAACAACTGAACCGCTAGACCACAGAGGCGATTTTACTATTAATATCACGATTGTTAAGTAACAGTCGTTGATTGGCAGCGCACCATTATCGATCGATTGTTATATATCAATTACAATAAGGGAAGTAAGTAAAGTTGTATTATCTCGTGCGTGTTCACAAATAGCAGGCACAGGTATAATGCGCCCATGATTAGCCGAAGGTAGGTATTATAGAGGTTGTATTATCATGCAAACTCTACTGGCTATACTCTGTAGCCAAAAGAAAGTATACCTATTTAAAAAGTATTACTGAATTTAAAAATATTTAAAATGAAAAAAATACAATAGAATTGTCAGACAGAAAATATAAAAAGGAGAAAATATATATAATTTACTGAACAAAAGATTTTTCTTCTTAAAATTATAAGATAAATAGAGCAAATGTTTTAGTCCTACAACGTGATAGGTGGCAAAGAAATAGCCACCCGGGCAAAACAAGGGATACCTAGGTAAACAGGAATGTTTTAGATTTAGATACTTTAGTCTCCTATTCTTTATACACTTTCTCGGGTGTGGTTATCTCCACACGCCGGTGACCACACATCACGATGTGCTAAATGATTGGTGACGAGGGTTCAACACCGGTTAGTTATCGAGAATTTTCACGGGGCTCGAATTTTAATTTACAATTTTTTAATTGTTATCATACTAAAATTAATCGCCTCTGTGGTCTAGCGGTCCAGGTGTTGGACTTGACTGCATGAGGTCCCAGGTTTGAATCCCGGGCCGGGCAACAAAAAGATAATTTGGTTTTTCTAATTTTCTAATAAAAAATGTTTCTTGGGATTGGATGTGTGCCTGGTTGGCGATAGGCTTGCCACCTATCACATTGTGGGACTTAGTGTCTTCGGCTAGTCGTGGGTGTCCTGGTTGTGCCTCGGCCTACCTCTTGGGGGATATGGGCGTGAAAACACTATTTTTCTACTAAAATTAATTATTACTTGACAGACGCTACTTTGCGGCGATTGAAGATAGTCGAGCTCGCACACCTAAAGTAGTATTCCTTGTGTCCGACATACTCAATATATGCCGATATCCGTTTAAATGTAATCCGTTCAACGTTTCCGTAGTCCGTATGTGAACCGTCAGACACATAAGCGTGTCTAATGCAAGTATTGAAGACGAGTGTTCACCAAATATGTCGCCGGGTGAACGACATTGGCGCTCTATTTTAGTGCTAAATAATTATACGGCAAAGGGAACGACTGCCACTGAACGGATATAATTTGAAACAGATACGTACAGATTTAATTAGTTGAATGCGTCCATACTTAATATTATGATGGACATTTTCCATTTGTATTGCTACTACCAGTAATTATTAATTTTATATTGTCTTTGCTTGCCACTACGTACTAGTATGTTATTACACTAACTTTTGGCCGTGGTGCCCTCTAGATTCATTTGAGCTACTGGAATAAATTACGTAAGTTACTTACTTATCTTCACGGCAACTCCCTAAACCCGTTAGGGAGTGTGGAAGAGAGTATCGAAACCCAAATGTCACGATTCTTGGAGATCTGTCTGGCTTCCTTCAATTTTATTTCCCTTTTCACACAAACAAACAGGTTTTGGAGACTTTTTACACCACCCTCATATAACACCCGAGCGTTTTGATGGTGGAATGTCAACCTTGGTCTCCCCAGGTGCCTACATCCATCCGCATTTGCATTGTATATCTGCTTTGTCAAACTTTCGTCTGTCACCCTTAATACATGATCAAATGACCGGAGCGTGCCCTTTGAAATTTTAAAACCAACACTTTCTTGCAAACCCACTGTTTCTCGGATCTCACTGTTACGAATACAATCAGCGAGCATTACACCACAAATGTAGTAATTATCCGATTCTCATGATTTTTCTTACCTAATTACGTATTATTTATTATATACCACAATAATAAGTAATATTTATTATATGCTACAATAATCAGTATTACATTTATTTATGGTCTCGGTTGGAAGCCGATAAACTAATGAAAGACAGTTTCCCTGTGTTGGGATCTCCGGGTCCTCTATGTAGAATAAACGTCACATCTGCCGTCCTGTGTAGTAGTTTGTAAAAGGCCAGCAATTACTACCAGTAGTGAAAGAATGCTGTGCAGTAACTTGTCCGGGTATGGATCCACCTCCTTAAGTAAACGCAGCCCATAGACACTATAGATATTGTAGGCGTCCACTATCTAGTGACCGTGATGTTAGACCATTTGTGCAAGTCTACCGGCTATCCTATTTGACATTGGCATTGTGGCGACAGGAATAGGTAAGGATACAATGTGTTGTGCTGTTGTACAAGTGTCTCACAAAGAGCTGGTATTATCGTTAGAAGTAAAAGTGGCCGCTACAGTAAACCTGTTACAGAGCGGAAAACGCGGCCACATTAGGTGATGATTAGAGGTGTACGCCTGGCGGAGACTTGCTGCGCTAATCTGAAGACCGCCCTAAGTAGCGTTTATTGAGTTAATTTTCAAGAAAAACAACCTTAATGAATTATTGCCCTATTTACGTTTAGATAACAGTCTATAATCTTACTTTGGAACACAGAATTCAGTTAAATTAGTTCAGTAGATTCCGAATAAATCGCGTTCTGGATATAGACCGACAAAAATTAAAACTGTTAAGATGCCTATACTTTTAAAATATTTTCTGTAATAAGTATTCAAGTAATATTGGTCTTATTTTCCATATCTAAAAAGATTTCTTGCTATTTAAAATAAAACAGGGTTTTAATAAAATAATTAACATACATGAACAACTAATGGAGGAAACAGCTGCTTGGCTATTTGGCCCATGGAAAGAGGAATATCAATGGATTGGTCCCATCGCGTTTTTTACAAATAAATTTATTTATTTGCCGAATGTGTGTTTAAAAGATGTTACAAAATACCTACTTACTGGTATCAAAATATTATACCACATTGTGGTGTGCAAATATCTAATGTAATTATATAGTTTTTATTTATTTTTACACAAATTAGCTAAAACATCTATATATTATTACGTGTTGCTAAAACTGTGGACCCCATTTATGTGATAATTTATGTGAGGAAGAAGTGCAGAACGCTAATATTTTTCAATAATAATGCTTATAAAGTACATTAAATCAATAAATAAAACATTACCCACACTACCACGCAATAGACACACACAAACAAATATATTGATGGTAACGATAAAAGATCACAGATGGCGCACTAAAAAGTTTGGAAACAAAGTAGTTGGTCTTGAGAAACGAAGATGGCGTTCTTATCAACAAGATTTTAAAATTTATTATGGTCTAATTTCGACCAATGGGCGACCACTAGCATTTATAAGAAGCTATTAATTTATTTATTAAAAAAAAAAATATGATCAAATTTTACCCTGTGGCCAGTCTACTATAAACTACTTTAGTAGTAGAACAATAATAATCTAGTAGTGTGAATTGCAGGATAGATCCGTGGTTGCAGTCAGTCAGATAAGATGGTAGAGACCAAATTTTCGCCTGCTTTAACACCATCACTAAAAAGGTACTTAGCTACCTAAACAATTTTTGTCACCATAACTTCAGTTCTAATGTGCTTAAATACTAACAATTTCTTAGAGGCATTTCTGCGTACTTAATATATTTACATTTACTTTTGTTAGATGACGCGTATTTTTGATTATTCTTCTCGTAGTATTACAACAATGGACTGTATTATTTTTTTTATGATACTGGAAGGCAAACAAGCAGACGGATATCCTGATGGTAAGAAATTCACGCCACCTAGAGACACTAAAGGTGATAATGGTGCGTTGCTAACCTGAGGCTGGGATGTTAGGCCTCGAGCAAAAGTAAGTTTACCGGCTACCTTACCCTTTAAACCGGATCACGTCATGACGTTATGGTGGCAGGAATACCTATGTAAGGCAGTGGTACCAATCCAGGTGAGTAGTAGTCAGTTGTTACGGTGTTAGTGACGGTAAGCCTATGCTCGCCTTTTACGAGCTGCCTTGCAGAAAGGCAGATGGTTTATTCTGCAAAGGAGTCTGGACCAACATAAGGAAATTTGTTGGCTTAGTAAAACGTATCTGGAAAGGAACAAATTTCTTGATTTTTAATATATATATGACGTGAATACGCTGCTTCTAACTTGGTATTTATATCGCTGATTTAGTGATGAGTAGGTACATAGCTGAAAGCTCCAAGTTACCATTCGAAGTGGAAAGATGCAAATGCTGGGGATAAAGATTGAGGAAACATGAATGAAATATTGGAAATGTAACGGAAAAATGTATTTCCTTGGCGTCCGTCCAGCAGTTGGATACAAACGAACTACCACACGGACATATATCGTTAATAAAGTTTTACTGTTTTACATGACATTTTAGAACCAATGTGCTCACGCGCATTTTATTACGACATTGCGTATTATTATATAATGGTGATCCGTGAACAGCTCGACCTGAACTGTTATGTTTTGTAATATTTAATTTTTCTAAGAAAGAAAGAAAGAAAATTATTTATTTGCGCAATATGTGTGTAAATGAGATGTTACAAAAATATTTAAGTATATCAACATATTCTACCATATTTTGGTGTGCAAATATTTTGATAATTTAAAAAAATGTTATTTAATTACATATACCTACTATTACTTTAAGCCAATTATTTATATTTATAACTGGTTTAATTATTTATTGCCACACATTTTAAAACTATTACTTAATAAATTATTATTATATTATAAATTAAATTTAAACCTACTTACCGTAAACTACCACCGTTTCCAAACCTAGCCAGACAGGAGAAGAAACGGTGAAACAACGTAATATCAGTACAGTGACCTCTTGTGGCATATTGATAACAAAAAGTCTTTTTTTATATGCAATAACAACTTCCTTTTGCATTTGTACATTGTTTTTTAATAATACGTTAAGACATCAAGGTAATGCCTAAGCCTAACTATTTTCGTTTCTTCTTCTTTCACGTCGCTGTGCTCGCGACTTCATTGATCTGGGAGTGGTTTTTCAATTGAAGTAACAGTTTCAGTATAAAATCCTCTACCTACATAATATAGTCTATGTTAAAAAAAACTTCACTTTCTTTCAGTGAAAATCCCATTGAAACTCTCAGACTCCCCGAAGATTTAGTTTTTTGGTGTAACTTTTTGCAGATTTGTTCAGTTCAAGTGCACAAGTGATTCATGACGAAGTTAATGTATGTAGGTAGGTAATGTAGATATTTCCTCGTTACCGCCAAATCTCATTAGATGAGCTTAAGTACAGAGGTCATCGCTTTGTCCAAGACATGAATCTTGATGACGACTGCATAAGTTTTTAATAATTATAATTAAAGTCCGACTTTGGTAAATCAGGTAGATCAGACGAACTCGAAATCATGACCTAAGCACTTTTCCAAAAATAACTTAATGAAAACTTAGCTCCAGCTAGGATTGCCAGATAGGAAGACTAAAGTATTTGGAAAAAACATTAAAATGTCGGGATAAATAACAAAAAAGAATAATAATTATCCTCTTTTTGTTCATTAATATTTAAAGTTAGGTATTTTTAACCGACTTTAAACAGAAGGAGGTTATCAAGACATCGTGCTGGAATTGGTATCAATTTTTTGCAGATTTATTGCACGTTGTTAAACAAATTATTAGGCCACATAATATTGATACCTTGGAATCCAGGGACAGTCAATGAATAGTAGAGAACTAAGTTTTTAAACCAAACATGAAAAAGCAAATTTTTTTCCGGTAAGACATTTTAACATTGTCATTTCTATATTTACAACCCACACGTCTCTCATACAGAAATTGCTTTTCACGTTGGATTTTATGACCCTTGCTAAGTAGCGCCTAGAGTGACTCTCGCTCAACAACAATCTGGCGCTATTACTTAACCTGCATAATATATTTACGTAGTTACGATATTGAACTGAATATTATTAAATTCTAACTAATTGCCCTGGCTTAGGTTAAGTTGGTCTTTATAGGATAATTACTATTGTAAATCAACTCAATTTCTTAAATGAAAAAATGTTAATTATCCTTAAAAAAGACATCTGTTGTATCATAATGTTCTTAATTGAAGCTTAAGAATAAATAGGAAAAAAAACAGAAAACGAATTTACAACAGATGACGCATATAATATAACGCAGTACGTAAAACGCCACCTGTTTTAAATTAATAGAACTTCTGTATTGCGCGACATCTAGAGATTTCTTAGTAAAACTTATTGTCAACCAACTTGGTCTAATATTACCGGACTCTGGTTTACGTATTAGTAACACTAACATCGAAGAGATGGCGCCACGGAAAAAAATCCTGCAATTTTTATTAGATTTTATTGAACTTATAATTTCCCTGCAAAAATGCTTAACCAACTCCTTACCTTAATTCGCAAATATTCAGGACACACTTAAAACATTATAATATTTAATGATAATTATTCAAAAAACGTTTTTTTTTAAATATACTTTTTTATTTTTTTTAACCCTTTACAAACTGTTATCTGCTATTGGGGATTTTTATTTATTCTAATAAGCAATCAAAAATAAATACTGCAATGTTTATTATGTCTCCTGAACGTTTTACTCAAATGGAGAAAACTGATTCGCAAATCAAGTTATCATTATAATTTCTGACATGATCATAAATCTATTTTGCAAATAGGTAAACATAGAAATATTTAGGTAGGCAGGTATTAAATATGTAGTTAGGTCGTAGGTAGGTCAAGACATTAAACTCGAAATCACATACCTAATTCGACTTTGCGTAAATTCAAATTGGACCTGCCGGAAAACACTACAGGTGTTCACATAAAGAAATGGTGATCAAAATTAGTTCATCCAGTCACCATTATTAGTAACATTAACAACTTACTGATGTCTAATGACCCGAAATATATAACTAATGAAATCATTGCTAAAATTCAAAAATGTTTAGTAAAAAACACATACACTAAAACAATTCCCTGTAAAGATCAAATAATCAAACCTTGGATCACTCCAGGTATCTTGAGATGCATTCGAAATAGAAACAGTATGCAAAGTAAATTACGTAAAGATCCACAAAATGAAATTTTGAACATTACATATAGGAGATATCGTAACCACTGCAATAGCTTAATCAAAAAATTAAAACTTAATTACGAAAAAGAACTACTTATATTAAATAAAAATAGCCCCCGACATTTATGGAAAATAATTAACAACATCACAAACCGAACTAAAATGAAGACAGAAAATATAGATCTTTTAAACTCACATAGCTCCCCTGCAGATTCTGTTAACTTTGTCAATAATTAATTTGCTAATATGGAAAAGATCTAGTAGATAATATTTTAAAAACTCAGAATACATCACCTAGCCAACAAATATCATTAACAGAAATAAGCCACAGCTCATCTTTTGTCTTATTTGAGACTAATAATAATGAAGTATATTCTACACTTTTGAGTCTGAAATCAGATAGTTCTCCGGGATGGGACAATATATCAACCAAATTTTTAAAACTATCTAATGAAACCATAGTTCCTCTAGTTACTCACCTGACAAACTTATGTTTCAGTCAAGGTATCTTCCTGTCAGCTCTAAAACAGGCTATAATCACTCCGATTTACAAGAGTGGGGACAGAAGCAATGTTTCAAATTACAGGCCTATCTCTGTGCTTACCGCTTTGTCTAAAATTCTTGAGAAACTTATCAATAAAATAATACATTATCTTGATAAATTTGATATATTAGCTAAATCTCAGTTTGGATTTAAAAAAGGACTTTCAACGGAAGACGCCATAACAGAGCTAACATCGAACATTGTAAATAAAGTAGATCAGGACAACAAATGTATTTCCATCTTTTTAGACATAAAAAAAGGCATTTGACACGGTATCTATACCTATACTTGTGAAAAGACTTGAAAACCTTGGAATTAGAGGAATTCCGCTGGCTTTATTCACAGATTACCTATGCGAACGCAATCAGTGTGTAAAAATAGGCCAATATAACAGTAAACAGGCAACTGTGACATATGGAGTCCCACAAGGTAGCATTTTGGGTACGACATTGTTCCTGATATATATTAACAGCTTATGCAATATAGAAGTAGCAAATGGTAAAATCTTTTCCTATGCAGATGACACAGCAGTTGTGTTTTATGGAAAATCCTGGGACTCTGTGAGACAGGCCGCTGAAAAAGGCTTAAATAAAATTTCGTATTGGCTAAAATCAAACTTACTGGCGTTAAACTTGAACAAAACAAATTTTATTTCGTTTACTAGATATAATAACACACAACCAAAATTTGATTTTAGTATAACAATACATACCTGTAATTAATACTGTAATAAAATTTGCTCATGTAATAAAATAACTAAAGTAAATCACACTAAATACTTAGGCGTTTTAATTGACTAGCGACTATCTTGGTATGGACACTTGGAATTACTTATGAACCAATTACGAAAATTAGCTTGGGTTTTTAAATCTATTAGAAATGTAGCCGACAAAAAAATAATAAAAATTATATATTTCGCCCTGGCTCAATCAATCCTTGTATATTGCATTCCTATATGGGGAGGTACCTCAAAAACTATGTTCTTAGAATTAGAGAAAGTACAACGAGCTTTACACAAAATCATGTATTTTAAACCATATAGGTATCCAACGTATCATCTATTCCAAGATTGTGATCTCCTGACTGTCAGACGGCTTTACATTTTAAACACAATTTTAAAGCTTCACAAAACTTTAGACTATGATTCCAGGGAGATAGCTAACAGACGTAAACATAATGTAGCTCCAGTAACCCGAAGGAAATCTGCATTTACCAAAAGACAATTTACTAGCCAATCGGCTCATATTTATAACAAGATTAATAAATCATTTAACATTTATCCAAAACATATTTGCACTTGTAAAATTATTTTAACAAATTGGCTAAAAAATCTAAATTATACGGAGACAGAATCTTTAATCATCCCGGTAAAAAAATAATTTAATTTAATTTCATACAGTAAAATAATGAATATTACAACACAACAAAATAAAATAGCATAAAAATAACAGTAACTGAAAATTAAATTAATAAAATAGTAGTATAACAAAAAAAAGAAAAGAAAAGGAAACCATAACGT